>KN846952.1:871661-1168767 GCA_000835395.1 Exophiala sideris | reverse complement strand
CCTGGGTATAGTCCAGGCCCTATTACCCTCGTTCCTAGCCCGGGGGACCCCCTAGGAGCAACCCACGCCGACCCATAGCCCATCTTAACCGTCTCGACTAGTTGACCTACTTTGTTCGGTGGATATTCGTAGTTCTCATGGTTCTCGAGGACCCCTTAGGGGTCTCGAGAGAATAAATAAGCTAAAGAGTATAGATATACTAAATATACGATATAAACTTTAGATATTTCGACGTCTTAAATAGTTATATCGTCGTACGTATCTAATACTCTTCGAGAAGTCTTAATATTTAGTATTCGTTACTCTTTTTTAAAGTTAATACGAGTATTAATTAAGAGAGAATAAATAAGCGTAAACAATCGCTAAAATCTATCGCTTTTACTAAATAATCGTTTAATTACTACTAGAACTTACGATTATATATCGATAATTATTTATACTTTCTAAAGAGTTTTCGCTTGAGTATTATCGTCTTTTAGAATCTATTATTTAAATGAAATAATCGTTTTATTACTACTTATCAACTATCGAAATATAACTAACGATTCAACAACCGTTAGGCTAGGACTCGATCTATCGGTTAATCGATATCGATACTATCGGTCGGCACCAGTACTACCGATACTCCGATATACCACGTATATTCTCAACTAATACACGTGATCGAATAAGCTCGAAACGTCTAGAATACAAGATTAGAAATCAAGCTATATTGATTTCTAATTAAGCTTAGAAACCTATATTCTAGAGGTTTCTATAGCGTTAGGTTATAAGCCGTCTAACGGGTATAAATACCTCGCTAGATAGCCTAGATAGTTACACTCTCTAAGTTCTTCAAGATATTCAATTCACTAGCTATCCTAATTGGGTATTCTGTCTATATCTAATTATAGAAATATATAACGTCATTCCCTATTTCGACCTAATCCTCTTAACAAAAAAGAAAGTCCGCGACTACTTTATTCGTAGTCTTCGATAAGGCTCGTACTATCGGCTAGTTTATAGCGAAGTCGATTATCGTTAGGATTTATTTATTATAGTATAAAGTAATTAGTAGGGGCCCGATAAAGTCGATCGCCTATTTCTTAAATAGTTTAGTAGCTATTCGAACTTAGCTAAAGAGTTCTTTTTATTCTTTCTTAGGTCTTTAGTTTAGTTAATATTCTCTATATTAATAGGCGAATTCGGTAATATTCTTTTATATAGTCTTTCACTATTCTCGATATCGAACGATACTCTATAATAACGAAGCGCTATAATAGCTATAATACTTATAGTAATACTTAATAAAGTCTCTACGAAATAGTTTAGTAATAAATAGAACTAGAATCTTATCTCCTTATTTAAGGGTATCATCGATCTTTCTATATAGACGACCGCCTTCGGTTATAAAATATTGCTAATTCGTATTCTTTAGGAGTATTCGTTCGTTTAGCGTTAAGCGTTCGTCTTCCCGAAGAGTAAGTATCTTAATAACTATCTATTCCTATTCTAAGTTTTCGTCTAAAGCGGCTTACGTAGCGATAAGAGTAGCTTCGATTTATTCCGAATCCTTTACTTATACTAAGTTCGCTAGGTCGTCTCTTATAAAGTCTAGTCGACGCGAGATAGTATTAGGCACGACTACTTCCGAACCCTTTCGATAGCGAATATCGAGACGATATTATGTAAATTCGTCGATTTATCTAGCGAGGCGTTTAGACGATATTTTAGTAGTTATTAGGTACTTAAGGCTTTCGTAGTCGATTATTATCGTAGTAATATAGTTATTCTCGATATATATCGACTACGTCCGAAGAGTATATTTAATCGCTAAAAGCTCCTTTTTCTAAATAAAGTAGTTAAGCTTAGGTTCACGAAGCTTATGTTCGTTGTATATAACTAAATACTATTTTTCGTCGGCCTCTAGTTATAATAGTATATAGTCTAAGGCCTATTCGAAGTAGTTCGTCTCGATACGAAAAGGCTTATTCTTATTAATTTATATAAGTATCGAATACGATATAAGATCTTTCTTTAGGGTTTAAAATATTAATTCGTATTATACTATTTATCGGATAAAACGGAACTTCTTCTTTCGAAGCCTAATATCTACTTTAATAAGTAGGTCGAATAGTAGTACGACTATTTTAGCGAAGTCCTTAATATATCGGCGATAGTATAAGGCTAGTCCTAGGAATTAACGAATCTTATAAACGTTTCGAGATTATAGCTACTCCTTAATAATCTTTACCTTAGTAGAAATTAGTTTACACTAGTTATTACTAACGATATAGCTATAGAATTCCAATTCGTTCACGCTAACGATATATTTAAAGGGTTTAGTAAATAGCTCGTTATCTTAAAGAGTCTAAAGAACTAATCCGAAATATTTCTTATACTTTTAGGCGTTCTTAAAGAAGATAACGATATCTTTTAAGTATATAATTATAAACTTACTAACGTAAAGTCTAAGGGCGTCGTTTATAATTCGCTAAAAAGTAGAGAGCGCGTTCGTTAATTCGAAGAGTATCGCTAGGAACTCGTACTTTCCTAAATAGATATTAAAGACTATTTTCGAGATAGCGTTAGGCGCTATTTCCACTTAATAGTAGCCTTATATTAAGTCGATTTTCGAAAGGTAATAGATATTACTAATTATATCTAAATAGTCTTAAATTCGCGGTAAAGAGTAAGTATTCTTCGTAGAAATATTATTTAATAGTCGGTAATCGATATATATCCGCTATTAATCTTTTAGCTTAGAAATAAATAGAACCAAAAAGCCTTAAGAGCTTCGAGAGGCTCTCGCGAGACCTTATTATAGTAGCTATATTATTTAGCGGTCTTATTCGTTACGATATTGCTTCGATAAAGAATAATAGAGTATATTAATCGGTTTAGTATCTTTCGTATTAATATTATACTTAATATCGCGCGTTCGAGAGTATCGAATAAGTAATTCTTCTTATAAAATATACGCGAACTTCTCTAGAACGAGTCGATATCGCTTCGATATACTAGTAAGAAACTCTTTTATCTTTTAATTAGCTTCGATACTTTATCGAACGATATATAAAGTTAGTATTATATCTTCTTCTATAGTAGAAGACCTTAGTTTCTTCGATAGTAGCTTTTCTTTCTTCTTAGTATATTATATAAGCGTTCGAGTACGACCGCTTAATTTCGAAGTAGTAGATAAGGCTAAGAGACTAGTATTAAGAGGTTCGATTAATATAAAAGCTATAGATTTACGTTTTCGTATTTTAAAAAGAATCTTATTAGTCTTTCGAAAGCTAATTAAGTTAAGTTCGCTATCTTTAATTCCTTCGTAGTTAACGATACGAAAGGGTCTTATAAAGATAAATAACTCCTTACTAGCCCTATTCTTTATCGATATACGATTCGAAGTAATATTTTAGTATATATTATACTATTTAAGCTAATTAAGGCTAAGAATTACGTCGTAAGCGTTTTATTTAAGAATTCGTAGTTCGGTGCGAGCTCGAAAGTCGCTAAGTATTAACCTAGTAGATACTACTTATATTAAGAGCGTAGTTTAACTATTAGTGAGTCTAATATATAAGGAATATATAATTCTCACTTTAAGACCTTTCGAAAGACGTTAAAATACACTTTTAAAGATATAAGATACCTTAGATTTAGTGTTTAGGAGAATAGCTATAGTAGTAGATTCTTTTAGCTAACTTAATATTCTATTAATAAGGTTATAGCTATCTTTTATATCGATATTATTAGTAGACTTATAAGTAGCTAAATAAACGTCGAGAGAGTTTTATCTTAGCGTAAATACTTTAAGCGGCTCGATATTAATAGCTATACTAGTCTCGAAATCTATAGATTACTCTTTCTTATCGTTAGACACTCTATTATTTAACGATATTAGCCTTTTTCTCGTGTTACGAATCGAGATATGCGACTAGGTTGTAACTAGGGCGTAGTCTCCAAAGGAAAGCAGATCTAACGAGGAAACACGTGCAAGCACTGTATCAAGTCACGTAACCACGGAAGTGCTCAGCCCTGCTTAGTGTGCTTAGTACTGAGCACCACTAAGTACACTGAGCACTCACGACTATATATATAACTAACGAGTCCATAGCTTTCCTTTGTAGTTAACTTCGTTAACGATCATACCCATACGTTTAAGTATTAATTAGTCTCGCTCAAGACACTCGACGTGCTCTCTTACTGCCATACCTTGATACTTCCCCCTGCTTAGGAACCCCTTGTCTCGTGACACCCTAGTGGAGCGATTCATAACATCTCGAAAGAATTCTCGCGATCTACGAAATACGTCCTTACGTTTAGATTTAGAATATTCTCGCTTTAAGTAATTTAGTTTTTTATAGTTATAATATAACTACTAGTTCGACTTAGGGGTCGAGTTCGATTTACTACGAGACGCGTTTAACGTTCCTCGAAAGGGTCGACTAGTATCGCGACTAGGAGTAGAGGCGAATCTTATACTATTAAGGGCTATTTAGGTATCTCTATCGATATCTCTCTTTCGGTAGTTAGGAGAACGAGTAAAGGCTCGCTCTCGCCTAGTTCGAATACTGAAGAAATTCTTTCGATAGATAATATAATATAATTCTCGTTTCGTTTTATTAGTATATTAAATGTATTCTTCGAATATATTAAGTAGAAGAGTATTAGGAAGAATCTTAATTCGATCTCGAATATTACTTTTAATATTTCGCTTAAATAGTAGGAAATAGTCGATATTCGTTAGTGTATTTAGAAGATATATTCGTTTATACTAAATAGTATAGTAAAAGTTCTATATCGTCTTTTCTTACCGAAGATTATTAAACTTATCTCGACGCTCGTTATTCGTTCTAACGTTCTTAAAACGTTTTCCGATTAATATTTAGAACTAAGACTACGTCTCGACGAACTAGTTATCTTCGTTCTTACGAGCTTAGTTCTATATAAGTTAATACTATATATTAGCTTTATCTCTAAGAGCTCGACTAGTATAGGCGATCTTTTATCGATTGATAAAGCGATTTTAGATAAGCTCTTCTTACTTCGTAATACTATTATTAGCGTATATTAGCTATATCGTCGCGACGTTATTCTTATGTTCTCCTTTATAGTCGAGAATTCGCTCGATACGGCCGCGAGCGTCCTAAATATTACTAATATAAACGTTTCTACTAGAAGTAGTAGAAGTAGTAAATAACGACGATAGATTACTATTCGAAGGCGTTTTATCGAGATATATATAGCTCGAATTAAATCCTTAGATTTATCTATCGCTCTCGTTAAAAGGGATATTTATATTAAGACTAGATAGAGTCGAATTCGAAGATTAATCTCCTAATATTAGTCTAAGAAATCGATTTAGCACTTAAGCTATAGACTCTTCGACTAGTCCGCGAAGATTCTCTCGAGTTTATTATACCTCTTATATTTATTACTCGACGACTTAGCTTAGCTCGAGAATATTATCTTCGATATTTCGAAGAGGAATTATATCGTTCGATAAAAACTTTTCGGCCGCTAAAATAGAGGGTTCGTTTATAAGATATATACTATATAGAGTACGAAAGTATTTATTAAAGTTTCTTCTAGTAAGAATTTAAAAAGATTTATTATAAATAGAAGAGAGATAAGAAGAGATATAAGAAGAAGAAAGAGAGATTTCGAGTAAAGAATATATTATATAGAAGTAACTATCTCGATTAGCGAGTATTCTCTTACGATATTTATTTTACGTCTAGATTTATTTTTATTAATACTAGTTCTTATCTCGAACGATCGTTATCTTCTCTTTCGTCGTTCGAAGTCTAATTATCTTCTTCGATAAGGTCGTTCCTAAGAAATTTCGCTCGTTTAAGGCGTTAATAGCGTAGTTACCTATTTAACTAAGAAGTACGTACTTAGTTAACACTATTTCTAAAAACCTATTTATAGCTATCCGTTAATTTTAACGCGGTTTTAGTAAGGTTTAGTAGTTAACTTAGTGATTTCGATAGGGTTTTATTAAGAATCTATAGCTATCTATTAGTTTCGACGAGCTTTAGTAAAGAAATCGACGAATTTTCGAAGTCGCTAAAGACCTTAGTCTCTATCTTTAAAGATATTCGCGTAGTTTATAGAAGTATCTTTAAAGGCTTCTACTTTAGTACGATCGTATAATTTAAAACTTCTTCTAATTAGTATCTTTCTTTATACTCGTCGTTCTAAGACTTCGCTAGTATACTAGTAATCTTCGAAAGGCGAAAAGAGCTCTTTCTCGAGAAAGAAGAGACTACACTAGAGTAAAGATATTATCTTTACTAGAACGATACTTATCGAATACCTAAGTATTTCACGATAAGTCTTTTAAATAGAGATCGTATCGTTCTTAAGGTCTCGAACCGTTCTAACTATACTCCTTCCCTCTTCGAAGGAGTATAGGGGCCTCTAAAGCCCTAGCCTAGGGTAGAGGGCTATTAAATCGTTGCTACTAGATGTGATTTAACGGAGGACTTGTCATTACTCAAGGGCCGTAGGGGCCTATTAGACTATATACCATTCCGGAGGTCGTACATTGGTGTACGACGCGCTCCTGAGTCATCGACGGTCGTCAACTGTCATTACATCCCTTGGCACCGCCAAATGGCTTAATAATCACAACAATAGACGTGTCAAGACACGTTATTGCCGGCTCAACCTCGGTAACTTAACTTCTGATTTGAACTGCCTATCCACACAATCCGCGTTATTGAGGGACAGCCGCAGTTTCACAGATGGTCTTCTGTTCAGCCTTATGCGGTGGACAGAGTCAAGACTTCCCTAATCAACAAGATGCCAGTATCGGCATTTTCCTTTAAGAGAGTGGGAACACTAATGGCATTCGACTCACAGATACTCCAACACGTTTCCCTCAGTACCGGTTCGGTAAAGGTCCTCGACGGGCTTGCGGAAAGAGCATTCCCCCGCATCAAGTTGCCCTACTCCAACATGTCTTCGGGTGGGGTTTCGTACGTATATATCATAACATCTCAAGTTCAGTGCCTATCTGATTGACACCGAGCGTTTCGTCGTCCCACTTTCCGATCCAAACTATGTCTCCAAAAACACTCAATGACCTGAAGCGCAAGGACCTGCTCCAGTCCAAGGGCTACATCAACGAGGAATGGGTCGACGCTGCCTCCGGCAAGACATTCGATGTCTACGATCCCGCCAATCTCGACAAGATCGCGACCCTCCCAGAAATGGGGGCAGAAGATGTCGACAAAGCCGTCGAAGCCGCACACACAGCGTTCAAGACCTTCAAGAAGACAAGCGCCCGTCAACGAGCAAGATGGCTCCGAAAATGGTCGGATCTGTGTCTCGAACACATTGACGACCTCGCTCTCATCCTGACTCTGGAGAACGGTAAGACTTTGGCCGAGGCTAAGGGCGAAGTGACCTACGGCGCTTCGTTCCTGGAGTGGTTCGCTGGAGAAGCAGAGCGTGTGCACGGCGAAGTCGTCCCGACCGCGAACCTCAACCAGCGGATCTTGACTTTCAAGCAGCCCATTGGCGTGGCAGCATGCCTTGCTCCCTGGAACTTCCCCATCGCCATGATCACAAGGAAAGCCGGTGCAGCCTTGGCCGCTGGCTGCACAACCGTGTGGAAGCCTGCAGGAGAGACTCCCCTGAGTTCGCTAGCCCAAGCGGTACTCGCGCAAGAAGCTGGCTTTCCCAAGGGCGCAGTCAACGTCATAACGACGCTCAACACAGTCCAGGAGGTCGGCGACGCTCTGTGCAAGAGCAAGCTTGTCCGCAAATTGAGTTTCACCGGCAGTACTCGTGTCGGCAAACTACTCGCAAAGCAATGCAGCGATAGCCTGAAGAAGCTATCTCTCGAGCTCGGTGGCAACAGTCCGTTCATCGTGTTTGACGACGCAAAACTCGAAACTGCAGTCGAAGCCTGTGTCATGGCGAAATTCAGAAACTCGGGCCAGACCTGCGTGACAGCGAACCGCATTTTCGTCCAGAGTGGCATATATGACAAGTTCGCAGAAGCTCTGACAGCAAAGGTCAAGTCTCTCAAGGTTGGGCCAGGTGTTGAAGAGGGTGTATTCGTTGGTCCATTGACGCACGAACGTGCTGTGGAAAAGGCAATGAATCACATCAATGGTATGTGGAGTCTTCTGATGATTATGATCAATGTAGGTCGCTGACATTCTGACAGATGCTAAAAAGCACGGCGGACAAGTCGTGCTAGGTGGAGAGCCCATGAAAGATCTTAAGGGGTATTTCCTGCAACCAACCGTCATCAAGAACATGAAGCGAGAGATGATCACGACCCGAGAGGAGACTTTTGCTCCGGTAGTGGGTCTGTATGAGTTTGAGACCGAAGAGGAAGTCCTGGATATGGCCAACGACTGCGATGTGGGTCTTGGTAGCTTCATCGTGACGGAGAATATGGCTCGAGCATGGCGCGTGACAGAAGCTCTGGAAGTGGGCATGGTCGGTGTCAACCTGGGTTTGTTGAGCGCAGCGGAGAATCCATTTGGTGGAGTGAAGGAGAGCGGATATGGTCGGGAAGGTGGTCGCCAGGGTATCGAGGAGTACCTAGTCGTGAAGTCCATGTTCATTAATGTTGCAAATTAGGTATTGATTCATGGCTGTCATGAAAATTGACTGTCGAGGCGGCAAACTGTTCGAGCTAGTGAGAAAAGTTCATTCCGTACTCTGTAACAATGTAAAGTAAGCCACACAGGAATCAGACACATAGTGGACACGGCGACGCCCGGTAGCGTGGTCGAAGACCATGGAGATAGATCCATCTCATGCATTTCCGATGATGTCCTGAAGTCTTTTTGCGAATGGTGGGTTATTGTTCAGCTGGTGATATTTTCGGTATCTAACAACAGCACAGTGATAAGCCACAAGATTGATATTGGACAGCCTGCATAGATATATGGCGAAACTGTAAGGGCCTGGGGTGGTCAGGAATGTACATGGAGGCCATCTCCATGTATACGAGCATCCTCTATGACCTGACCAACCATCATGTGGTTGGCGCTGAGATCTCTCAACTGTCGAGCTCAACTCTCCGTTTTAAGACATTCCTTGCATCGCCTTCACTCAAATGATGTAAATCCATATCTGCAAGCGCTTGACGTGCTGCCTCGTTGCTCCGGAATATGAGCTTTTCGGCGTCCCAGAGACTCCATTCTTCGGCATCCTTCATCAGGGAGGTGTTTGCAGTGTCGTCTGTTTCAGCTTGTCCAGATTCTTCCTCGTTGAAGCCCCACCCATCATCGTCACCTGCAACACCACCGTGATTCGCAGCCTTGGTAGCGTCAAGGGAGAGCAGAAATACTGCCTCTTGAAGGCGCTTCATAGTCCCACCAATGACCCCTCGCAAGTTGCTTTCGTTTTCGATGCTACCCTCAATTGCGGACAGATCCTGTCTTAATTGAGATGCTCCTGTCGCCGAGAAAGTGTGGTGCATCAAGACATTGTCGTAAATCTCCCGTTGCACAGTGGCACAATAGTGCTTTGTGATCCGTCGCAATGGGCCTGGAGCTAGCACTCTGGCCAAGTAGCCAAGCAGCACAGTTGTGGTCTCGAAAAAGCCATCAAGGCTTGCCGAAGGTGCCAATGTTCCAGCTTCCGACGGTGTTGCAGCAAGAGATGACCACTGTCCATACTTTGCATAAGGCCCGAGTGCGGCGTGCAAGTTGACATCCAGCGCACGAAGGATTTCTTCCTCGCTACGTTCCCGCAGTCGCCGATATGACAGAGCAGTCTGGTCAAACAATCCACTTCCGTCGGCATCCAGAGGGCCCTCTGGGTCATCCGAGTTGATAGAGGCAGATGTTTTGGCTGCAACGTCATTCACTCTCAGACCAGTACCGATGGAGGCATTACGACCAGTGCTGTCCCTCGCGCGATACTGAAGCTCTTCCCAAAGCTCCAAGAAGAAAACGTCATCGCTCCAGTCGGACATTTTGCGCTCGAGAAATTCAGCACTGCCATAGATTTTGGCCAGAGACTCCAAGCCTTTGCGACCCAAGGAGTCACCATCATGTTGACCTGGTAACAGTCGGCCAGCTCGGTAGGCCATCAGGTACGCCTGAAGGCTTCCTTGTAAGTGATTGTGGTAGTCGTCAAATATGGACAACTGGATCTCCAGGAGGAATTTCATCTTCTGACTGAACGATGAGAGTCCTCTGTAACGGTCGGTAATAGTCTCTAGCAGGTCGTTCACCCTGATGGCACCTTTGGTTGGTTTGGTCTGTGTAGAGTCGGCATCAAAGTCGACATCCCCACTGTCGGCAGCATCTCGTATGGTCCTGTAGCGAGAAAGAGCAAAATCCTTCTCCACCGCTAGCCATGGTCCAAAGTATTCGTGAACGGTCAAAATCTTCCAGGTAACCCCTTTCCAATCTGTCAACATCCTGGGGATGGGTACATAGCCCCATGTATCACGGAGTGCTGTGTCGAACACCATCAGCTCATGCATAAAATGAGATAGGAGTTGCGGTTCCCGGGAGATTTGCGGCAGGAAAGATAAGCATTTCTCAAGCACTATGGGTAACAGCGCAGTGATAAATGCCGACACAGCATCAGAGTATATGGCTTCCAAACTTTCGGACGCCAATACCTCCTCATCGAATATATGACCGAGCATATCGGACACGAAACCACTGTGTCTTTCGACGAGATCGAGAACATGGGTGAGAAAGTATTCCGGTTTATCCAGTCTGTTTGTAGGCTTGTCTCCGTAGAAGTGGTAACGGAATCTCGCAGCTAGAGGCTGAACCATCACCTCAAGAGGCAGCAAGACCACAGGATCAACCCAGGGAGAAGGCTCGAGATTGTCTTTGCCTCCAAATGCTGCAATCAAGTCTGGGTCCTGTAGTTTGAGAAGTAACCTGACTTGTTGATCCCATTTCTCACGGATGTTGCCGAGAAGGTTTAGTTCTTTTGATGGCCATTTCATCTGCTCCAAGGTCTTGCGCAGATCGTTTTCGAGCGCGTTCTTGACCTCGCTGTACAACTGCTTGCAGTGTTGCTCAATTTCGTAGACCAGCTGCGGAGCGGCATCCTCTGCTACGGGCTGTGCAGCCTGTATCTGCTTGAACAAAGATCGTAATTGGACATAAGCTTGTACCGATGCCTCTGGTTGGGAGGATAGATTGGACCTCGTCTGGATGCTCAGTGCGTTTATTTGCTGGACGACTTCTAGATGTCCCTGAGCGATCTCGAGATTGCGCACCTTGCCCATTCGAGCTTCAACCTTGCTGACAGGATCATCAGAAGCATTTGATTGTGCTAGAAGTCTCTGCCGTTCCTGGACCTCCGCCTCTTCAGTTAGGAAACGATGTGCTCGTTCTCTGAGCTCGCGAGAGCGGTCTTCGACTCGGGCATGCGCCTCTTGGTAGCTCCGTCGGGCATCTTCGAGCTACAAGAGTGTCAACGCAATGCGACACAAAGTCAAGTGCAAAGCTTACCTGGTTTCTCAATAGATCCTGCTGTTCTTGCACCCGTTGTATCAAGCTGTCCAATTGATCAAGATCTGCCGCAGTTTGTATCTTGTCATTCACATAATCCTCGACTCTGGTGCGAAGGTCGCCAGTCTTCGACCGGGTTAGATCTGCCATGCTGTTTCAATGTTCTCAGTGAGTTATGAGCATGTGGTCTCGTGAGGGAGATCCATCTGTTGGGCAGGAGAATAAATTGTGAGGTGTCCTTGTCCTCCGCATTTCAATCAAAACGCGTCATTTGCGTTGCAGTTGGAGACGCGACCGTCTCAAACCGATGACGAGTTGTAAATTTGGGTCGATGCACCCCAGGTTGCTTCTGCAACCACCAGCACGATGATTAGCAAGTAGCCATACGCTTGCCGCACTGGCGAGACTGCTGGGTGCTCAACATGGACAGTCCTTCGAAGCGGCGGAAGAAAAATGACTCCAAACCTGTGTCGGTTTCGCATCGCAGTCTCGACTTCTTTTTCCGCAAACCAAACCAACAATCCGAGTCGAATGGTCACGCCACGCTAAATGGGGAGGTGACCGCAAAAGAGACTCGAGATTCTCGACATGACGAGTCCATCTCAGGGAAAGCCCTTACAGACGAAGAGCTAGCCAGAAAATTGCAGGAGGAGTGGGCAAAAGAGGATGCGGAGCGATCAGGGACTCGGGACAAACTACAGAATGTGCGCACTCCGCCCATGCATGTGGAAGACAGGGAGCACAAGGTGGAAAATGACAATGGCGGCTTCGTTGCCCCTGTGGTTGAGGACGAAGGCATCAAGAAAGGACTGCTAGGATTGCAATCTACCGCCTCCGAGGAAGACAAGATCACTTTGACCGTGCCTTTCGATCAAAGCCCGTTGACATTCGAGCATTCAAAATACGTTACGGAACTCAGGAAACACTGGAATGCTGACGGAGGCGATGCTTCTTATTCCCTGCTGGTCAGATGCTTCGTCCTGGTCAACTCAACACAGAGTCGGATCAAGATTGTGGACACGCTCGTCAACTGCCTCCGAGTCCTCATCGAAGCGGATCCGCAGAGTCTTCTACCCGCGGTGTGGCTAGCCACCAACTCGATATCACCGCCATATATTTCCCTGGAACTAGGTCTAGGTGGTTCCGCCATCTCCAAAGCGCTAAAGAAGGTATGCGGGCTCGATGGTGCTGGACTCAAAAATCTCTATGATAAGCATGGTGACGCAGGCGATGTTGCGTTCGAAGCGAAGAAAAAGCAGAGCTTTACGTTGAGAAAACCGAAGCCGCTGACCATCAAGAGCGCCTACCAGACGTTGGTTAGGATCGCGAACAGTAAGGGCCATGGAAGCGTCGAACAAAAGCAGAGGTTGGTTGATCGTCTGCTGCAGGACGCCAGAGGACCCGAAGAAAGCCGCTACATTGTGAGGACACTTGTGCAGCATCTGAGAATTGGCGCAGTCAAAACAACAACGCTCATTGCCCTCGCTAGAGCCTTTCAATTATCCCGTCCTGAAGGAGCAGAATTTCCGATCAGAGAACCTGCAGAGCTCGCTAAGCTCAAGAAAGAAGACCTTGCCATTGTATGGTCGAGAGCAGAAGAAATCGTCAAGACATGCTTCGCACGAAGACCCAATTACAATGACCTCGTGCCTGGCCTCCTCGAAGTCGGTGTATCCGACGAGTTACTGCTGCGTTGTGGCCTGGCCTTGCACGTTCCCTTGCGTCCCATGCTGGGCAGCATCACCAGAGACTTGAGCGAGATGCTCACCAAGCTCCAAGGTAGAGACTTCAGCTGCGAGTATAAGTACGACGGGCAACGAGCACAAGTCCATTGCGACGACAAGGGTAAGGTCTCCATCTTCTCCCGCCATCTCGAAGTCATGACAGAGAAGTATCCTGACCTGGTTGCTTTGGTTCCTGAGATCCGAGGCGATGGCGTCTCAAGCTTCATTCTTGAAGGAGAGGTTGTCGCGGTTGACCGGAACTCAGGAGAATTACGCACCTTTCAGACGCTCACCAACCGGGCAAAGAAAGATGTCGACATCAGCACCATCCAAGTTGACGTTTGCCTCTTCGCGTTCGACCTAATGTACCTCAACGGCGAGCAATTACTCGACCGACCCTTCCGCGAGCGCCGCGGTCTTCTTCGCAGCATGTTAATCGAGAAGGAACACCACTTCACATGGGTGAAAAGCATTGACGCAACGTCCGCCGACTCCGAGACCGTTCTCCAATTCTTCAAAAACGCAACCGACATCAAATGCGAGGGCATAATGGTCAAAGTGCTTGACAATCTGCCTAATGCCGATCTCATCAATCCTGACGAAGACCTCAACAATGACTCACCTGCTCCACCTGTTTCGGCTCCAGTAACGCCCAGCCGAAAGGGCAAGAAGAGCGCCAGCAAGACAAAAGACCAAAAAGAGGAAAAAGAAAAGGGCACCCGCCGCAAGGCTCTCCTCTCAACCTACGAACCTGACAAACGTCTCGACTCTTGGCTTAAAGTGAAAAAAGACTACGCCACCTCCGCCGACACAATCGACCTCATCCCCGTCGCAGGCTGGCACGGCCAAGGCCGCAAAGCGAAATGGTGGTCTCCCATCCTCCTTGCGTGCCGCAACCCCGAAACCGGCTCATTAGAAGTCGTCACGAAATGCATATCCGGCTTCACCGACAAATTCTACCAGGCCAATAAAGAGAAATACGCTGAGGGCGGCGATAACACCTTGGGAAGCAGGCCAAGCTATATCGAGTCACCTTATCAGGCTCCGGACGCGTGGTTTGAACCCCAGGAGGTGTGGGAGATGGCATTTGCGGATATCACGCTTAGTCCAACGTATACTGCTGCCATTGGACTGGTGAGTGATGAGCGCGGCTTGAGTATGCGGTTCCCTAGGTTTCTCAAAGTCAGAGAAGACAAAAGTATCGAGGAGGCGAGTACAAGTGAGTTTTTGGCTGGATTGTACAGGAAGCAGGAGGCCAGGATTAAGATGCAGGGTGGAGGACAAGTGGTCGGTGAGGACGAGGAGGACGGCGAGGAGGAATGAGATGGTAATGATGGCAAAGCAAATAGAAGATACCCAGCAAGTCAGCTTACTTGTGTTTGGTGCTAGGTCAATTTATCGTGAATTGACCTGGTATCAAAGTTGGAACTACAGTACTGTCTACCTAATGCAAGTGATCCGCCTGGTAGTCCTCCCCATCGCCTTCGCTTAGTCAAAAATCGGACGTGAGGAAATTCTGCTTTCTCACATACAGCCAACACGCTCGAGTAGAGCAGTGATGACTGGGAGGCAGAATGCAGCTCGAATGATAAGATGTACATGCCTGGCCGTTCTAGACGACATGATCCTCAGCAAAGCTCGGCCTCATTCCTTGACCGCATCAGCGAAACTCTTCCCATCCTGGACTTCACTCGTCTCGTCGTCCTCCTTGACGGCATCCGCGAAACTCTTTCCTTCCTCGACCTTGGCCGTCTCTTCACTTCCCTTAGTCGAAGACACCTCTCCGGCGCCTGTGCCATTTCCGTTTGGGGACTTCTCTTCGTCGGCTGCTTCGTCTGCCTTCTTTGAAGCCTTGTCAGCTGCGTCATATGCCTTCTTCGAAGCCTTGTCAGCTGTGTCGTCTGCCTTCTTCGAAGCCTTGTCAGCACCCTCAACCGCTTTGCCCTTGGCTTTCTCGGTAGACTTTTTCACGTCTTCGGGAGCCTCCGCTGCTTTATCTTTTGCCTGCTCCGATGTCTTCTTTACTTCTGCTGCAGCTTTCTTCTTTGCCTTTCCCGAGGACTTCTTGACCTCGTCGGCGGTTTGTTGGGCGGTTTCTGAAGCCTTCGACCCGGCTTGCTTCGCTGCATCTACCGTCTTGTTGACTGTTTGAGCCACATTCTCCTTGACTTCGTCCAGCGAACCGGTCTTGCTTTTGATAGCGTTGGTCGCCTTCTCAGCAGTGTCCTGCAAGTTTTCCTTGATCGCTTGCAAGTCACGCTGGAATTCATTTTTCACCTTGCCAGTGTCAACTTTGGACATGGTCTCTTTGGCCTTGTTGACGCCTTTCTCATATGTACTCTTGGCTTGGTTCGCCAGGTCACGGAGTTCGGCCTTCACCTCGTCTTCATCAACCAGCGCATTCTCCTCTCCAAGGTCGTCTGTCACCTGATGCATTTCTTCAAGTGCCTCACTGAGTCTGCGAGCAAGACCTTTGGACGCGTCTTGAAGACTTTGTCTTGCAGCGTAGGCCTTTTCGCTCGCGGTGCTGCTTCGTCTCCGCTCGGTACGTTTCATGTATGAGGTGATGAAGAATTGCGCGAATAACCAGGTGAGTGGAAGGAGATACATGCAGTTCAGCAGGATGGCGAAGACTTGTCCACTTGTGTCCAGACAGTGCACGTACTGCACCTCATCTCTGTATCGCGTCTCTTCTCTGGCCACAAGATCTTCTGCAGCATGAACCGCATCAATTCCGAACGTCTGGCCTTGTTCATTGAGGACATTCTCTGCTAGGCCCTCGTAGCCTGCGGCACGGAGCGCAGCTTTCTTCAACCAGGATCCAACGCCCGCGGAAGCCGTAGCAATTGCGCTCGATGCTGTCGCGGAAATGTCGCTGGTTACGCCTGTCGCAACCTTTGATGCGACGCTGCCGAGGTGATAAATGTAAGGCACACTGACTGGAATTTGATACGCGATGAACAGGTGGATGAAGGCGTACGCGGCTCCAATCACAAATTGGGAGATCTGGAGTGTGGTCAAGGTTCGCTTAAACCATGTGGGAACGCGGATGCCGAGCGCAGAGAGGAGGTAAAAAGTGTACTAGAAGCACGTCAGCAAGGTGTTTCCAAGGCGTAAAATGAGAATTGACTTACCATGATAGCATGAATACCAGAATTGACAAGGACAAACATCCAGATTGGTGGAGACATGTATCTGATGCCAGCCCACATGCACAGCATAGCTCCTGCATGATGGTACGTCTGCAACAGGCTGCTTCTCCTTCCCTTGCTCAAGATGATCAATGTATCAATAACTTCGTAGAACTTGGAGAGGTAGAAGAGCCAGCCGTAGAAGGCCAAACCTTCGTTCCAGATTCTGCCCACATCCGCAGTATCTGGACCAAGGCCATCAGCAGCCAGATGAAACAGGCGATTCGTCATTTTCCAGGCACTCTGTGTAACATTGTATGTCGCTGCGTGCCCAACGCCTCGAGGGCCATGCAGTTTGCAGAGTGCATCTACCGTTTCTGCCACAGTTGTTTCTTCGCTCCACTTAGGCAGGGTCAAGCGAAGTGCGTTGAGCATGCCAAGGAAAGTCCATGCTGAGTATGCCGCCAGGAAAGTGTTGTGGAGGATGACGAGGAGTTTGAAGATTCTTGTTCTGCTGATCGCCCATGGTTTGTACTTGCGGTTCGCATTGGCAGAGTTCATGAAAACGACGAACGACATGTACAGAAGAGCGACCGTGATCGGCACATGCGGTGAAAGCGTCGCATTGTAGATGTCGGTGGGGACGGTGAAGGGATGCGCAAAGCTTGGATGGTTTGGAGGAGGAGGCAAGGTGGTCGGCGCTGATGATGGAGGAAATCTGAAGAATGAGGCCGATGGTGGTGTGAGTTTGACTCTGGGAGCAGTCTGGCTGAGGCCGAGCCAGTCAATGAGATCTGTCACAGTGCCAGACATGGCTTGCGAGGTAGACAGAGAGTGGTGAGATTGGTGAGAGGTCAAATCGCGCGTCGCAATGCTGTTCGCTCAGTGAGGTGATGAGGACAGCGTGCTTTGTTGGACGATGAAGCCTAGGACTGAGGCATAACAGCGCGATGCTTGCGATTAGGTTTCTTGAGGACTGGACCTGCAGCTGCGAGACGTTCGGAGGTGTTTTCCTGTGTGCGCAAGTAGTTAACACCAGCGAAGAGAAGACGCAGAAAGAAAACGGCAGTAATTTACCTGGGGGGGGTTGGTGTTATTACGTAGGTGCGGAATTCACTTCACTTTTTGCACGTTGCTTGCTTGAGAGCTTCACACGTCATTGAACGGAGCTAGTCAAATAGGCACCAAACACACCTAAAATCCTGGAAAACACGAAATCTGGGGATTATTGCCACTAACGAGGCTCACACTTTACTCTGTGGCAAGGCTTTGACCTTCTGTCATTTTTAACGGCGTCATTATCCGCACCAGTGATGCTCATGGGGTCGACCATTCAGTGGTCAATGCTCACATTTAGTACATTACGTGGGATGTTATCAACAAGACTAGCAGTTCTATGCTCCTCTAACACCTAGACACCTTTGTCCCAGCCACCTCATAAATGAAGACCCTGTGCCTTTGAATTCAGGTATAGACCATGAAACCCAAACCCAATCACTCCATCGACATGAGCACGCGCTACCTCTTGCATCGTTCCGGCATCGAGCACGAGCAGGTAACTTTTGCCTTTGGGGCCATCCAGGACCACAGACAGCAAAACCCCGCCATCCTCTTCACTCGACTCTGGATCCTGTACAAAGATTGGTTCCCCGGCCGTGTGTCCATGCTTACTCCAGCGTGCAACCAAATGATTTTGCGCGTCGTACTTGACCAAACCGTCCAGGAACGTAGATTTGCCAGTATCGCTAACACCATACATATACCGATGTTTCTTGGTTACCATCTTAGAGTTGATGACTGGTAGCTCGAATGCGTCGGTCTTGTCGCTGTTGTACTCCAGCACAGCCTTGGTTGCCATTGACTGCGGAGCGGCAGGGATCGAGGGGAGCCGATATCTTCGATAGGTTGGCACAACATCCGGGTTGAGCCTCTTGATGCATTCGTGCGCTTTCGAAGAGTCGCTGACCAAATTTTCCATGTAAAACCTGTGTAAAACGTCCATATTGTCATACCCAATCAGATCAGCCACGATGTCGGTAGAGCCTTCGTGCGTGCTCGAGGGTTCTTCATATGCGTTGATGGTATGAAAGCAGTAGAAGGCGTTGGTTTCGTATTTGGCGATCAAGCCCCTACCACCTTCTTCTGTTGGTCGCTTGTCGATGACGAACCATGTCGCAGGTTGTGTGCCATTCCAGGTCATCGCGTCGAGAAGATTCCTCGTCCACAAGATGGAAGCTCCACCAGCTTTGTAAAAGGAGTTCCAGACGCACAATACGACGTAATGTTCCGTCAAGAACATTGAATGTAGATATGCGGAGGTATGGCTGAACTTGGCCAGAACAGACGTTGTGCCTGTGGAAGCTGAGGCACGGAACACCCTGTACGTGCCGGTGCGTCCAAAGTCGAGATTGTAGTTGAAAACGTCTCCCGTCTCGGGATCTGACTTTGCATGGGCACCGCTTCCTATACCAGTAAGTTCGGGATGAAGCATACTCTGGTATGCAATGCCGACGGGTTCCAACGTCTCTGGATCAAGCATTTGAAACATGTTTGCGTCGGTCTTGTTGCACAGGGTCATGGACGCGGTGGACGACTGAGGGCCATTCAATTTTTGCCCAGTGCTGGACAGGCCAGGGAAATTGGCCGACATCGTCACAGCAGAGTTGAGTTCATTTGGTGCACGTTGTTCTTCTTGGTGAAAGACAGATTGCACTTTCTGGAAGAATGACTTGCAGGGATCATATTTCGCAGCGAATGTAAAGCCATCAAGCTTTCCAGTCTTTCTAATCTTTTCGATGAGTCCATCACTGGTCAGGCGTGAGTTGTATGTTACTCGTACAGGTGAGTCGGCTTGGGGCGCATGGATCTGGAAGCGATGGACTTGACCGAGGTTGTCAAACCAGTGGTTGATCGTAACAACATTGCCCTTGGAGGTCGATATCTTTCTGGGTCCCATCCCCGTTCGAAAGAGTGTACCTGCGGCGTACGCTGGGATATTTCCTTCTACACGCAGTTCAACTGGTTTCCTCTCCTCGTAATGTGCATCGAAGCCCAGTGTATTCGGCCAGTCATTGTAATGTGAGGTAGACTCTCTGATTTCTGTAACCATTTTGATGGTGTGCTTCCTGGAAAAGGTCGGAGATAGCCTTCTGGGGCAACTGGGATGATCGAACAGATGGATTTGGTTGCAAGTTTGGTGGACTTCGAGGCTAAACAGGTTGTGGACTTGTTGGCTTCATAAGAGTTTCCCACCACATTTGCTGGATTATATATCGAGTCGCGGTCACTGCCAGTATCGGCCTCGAGGTCGGAATCTATCCGTCCCCTATTAGAGTCCCCTGTTGTTTAAGGGCGTAAGACTCAGACTCACACACCTGGTTGCGAGTATAGCCACATAATCGATACAAAATGAATAGCCCAAAAGGGAATAATGCGCGAATCGAGTCTGGGGACGACTACCATAACTCGCCAGTTACGGCCGAAACCCTGAAATGCATATAGGCGGCCGTGCGGAGGACACGGGGAAATAGAGTGCCGTCCTGAGGGTCACACAGCACTTGCCTATATGTAGGTTTCTCCTTCACTTTTTCAGGTACCCTCGAGTGTATTATTGACCACAAGATCGCGCTCCAAAGTCTCACATTGTCATCAATCAGGTTTGGTCGCCGTTGATTCGCTCCTTGAAGGATTTGATCCAGCAGACACGGCATACTGGCCGTGCCGCCAGATCACTCAAAGTATCCACCGTGTCATACGGTGCAAGAATTATGCGATGATTCGCTTCACAAGCCTTGAAGCACTATCGAACCGACAGTTGCCACTCGCGTGCTGGATCTTTGTTTGACGTCCAGTAAACACTAAGTGCATGATGTTTGATGAAGAAGTGAAGATGGGTTCGTGAAAGGAAGCTTTTGCCGTCAGAAGACGCGCTAATAGGCGAGGCACTCGCTTATTTTCCCTGTTCGGGAACTGCCTAGCGTCAAATTGTCGCCTCCAAATAACCGTAGTAATGTGCTGCCACGCAGTCGTGCTGCAAGTGTTGTCTTTGTCGGTAATCGTGCTTGCTGTAGTCCACACTATTGGCGATGGTTGACTTTCAGGACCCAGACTCTGTAAGGGAAGAGGACTATGATGAAGAGGCCGACAGCGACTTTCAAGCAGAAGCAGGTGACGAAGATCTCTCCTCCACGTCCGCTGATGAGGCGCAAAATGAACAAGACACAGATCAAAGACCCCGAAAGAGACGGAAATTGGACAAAGCGCAAGAGGTTGAGACTTTGGAACTCGACTCAGGAGACGAAGCAACCATTCGGGAACAGAGGAAATCTCACAAAAAACAAAGAAAACATGGTGAAGACGAACCAGAGCAGGATGGCAATCAATCAGACGGATGGCAAGCGCGGACTCGTGCCATGCGGACTCAAGAGAAGGAAGAGCTCAAGCGAAGCAAACTGGCGTCGGTCAAAGGAAGCACGATTGACGTCGACAAGTTGTGGGAAGAAATGAACCGACCCAGACCGTTACGTGCCACCCCTATCGCTGGCGACGATCTGGGACAGGCAGACGTTTCAGAAAGATCAGCTATCCCAACCATAGTTACATCTTTGGAGCCGGACGCAGACAAGGAGAATCTGTCAGCGAGTGTTCCAGCAGAGGAGACAATCACGATCAAACGAACTTACAAGTTTGCTGGTGAAGTCCATGTGGAAGAGAAGACTGTCCCCAAGTCCTCTGCAGAAGCACAGCTTTGGCTAGCACAGCAACAGTCGTCCAAAGCTCCTATCCCTGCAGCCGATGGCAGGGTGATCCATAGGCCTTTACGCAGAATCTCGAGATTCGATCCAAACTTTAGCAACCTCGAAGCATTCAAGGCTTTATGGGTGGACAAGAATGCGCACGCCACGGCTCTCAAAGGCCCCAAGCTGAATGTGGTGGAAAAGAGCAAAATGGATTGGGCTGCGCATGTTGACACTGAAGGGCTGAAGGAGGAATTGGATACTCATGCCAAAGCAAAAGATGGCTATCTGAGTAGAATGGACTTCTTGAAGGGAGTCGAGGAACGTACAGAAGCAGAAGCTAGAGCCGCGAGGCTAAAAGGTCACTGATGTGCATACCGCTACTATTACCTGGTAGGTGTTCAACAGTGAGTGTGAATATCATGTGAAAGGCATAATTTTGGCTGACAACTCCAAAACACCTGCTTTTGAGGATTTCTTACACCAGCACCAATTTCTTTTCCTCGATCTCAATCCGTCATTACTGTTGCAATCGTCTCTCCCATCCCGATACTCATGCTGCACACCTTTTCGCAACAGTCCTGGAGTGTGTCTGCTCTTGCCTCAGCCACCTAAGTCTCTCTTTCCTTCGTCAAGGCTCCCCACGGTCCCTGCGCGATTTTCCCCTTCAGAGACCTAAGTTCCTAGGTCACCTCTCACCCACTGCCTCCACTCACCACTTCCTCTATCTTGATGTCCAAATATGCGTGATACCGAAAGAACAGTGGCTGTGGAGACCACAGTGACTGGTCCTCGGTCGCAGTCTACTCCCGATAACATCCATGATAACGGTCGATTCACAAACCACGTGGTGCCAGCATCGTCAGTAAGAACACTGAGAAAGCCAGTCCGCCTGTCAAAACACCCACGTCGACCAGATCTCTCCGCCAGAGAGTCGACATTATCAGGCCCCAGCACCCTGCCCGTCACACCACTTGATGATATTCCAGAGACACTATGGCCACATTGTGTAATCCGCACATCTTCCACTCCCGAGACGCACGATCCAGATATCACTCCAGATCTCTCGATTGAAGAAATCACATCAACAAGGCTTTCAGTCGACGAGCAGGAGATCGTGACACGTCTGCCCGAAGATGTACCTAAGAAAGGATGGGCATCTGGAAAATTCACAACCAAAAAGGGGATTATGGACATTTGGGAAGACCAGGGAGATCGGCTCAAGCAGTTTACTCAAAGACTCAAAGATCTGCCTAGCGGCTTTTTGACACTCAGGGGTCGAGGGTCACCACCGGCTTCCGACGAGGCAGGCTCACCACGTCCGCGTATTTCCGTTCCAATGCTGCCGCGACCAGAGCTTACAACCGAGCTGTGCATCCCGACTCCACCCGATTCAATTGAGGGCAAGAAGGCTGAGCAACTGGGCATGCTGGTTAGTGTCAAAAGTCTGCATTGTACAATGCTGACCTCTCGGTGAACAGATGGATTATGAAGGGTACCCAAGGCAAGTAGAATCGAGCGAAGAAGAGATTAACAAGGTACGACCATGAGACTTTAGCATCGGTACGAGCCTGACGAGACTACAGATATCCTCTCTGATTCGCAGTGACCTGCAAGACGTCATGAAGCGAGAGCGGAGCAAAGGACTTGCAGTTCGGGTACCTGGGGGCTATGGGCCTGGGGGATATGAGCCTGAGGTTTGGGTGTACTCCAATATGCGTCAACACATCTAACCTCCGCAGCGTTTACCACCCCACTTTACCTCAGCCCCGACGTATACGTTCGGAGCATCCTCATCGACGACCGATTTCGCTTATACAGCAGAGGATAGGCTGCTTCGCGGGCGACCGCTAAGGGGCTTCGGCCGTCATGCAGCAAGACATTCGTTAACAGGAAGCGTTGAAGAGTTGCGGAGTCATGCTTTTGGTACCCGAAGGATGAGCCGACCCTGCACATCCAGCAGTAACCGCCACAGCGTTGCGCCCACCCTTCGTCGAGCGTCTCGATCAGGCTCTAGGCCAGGAACCAAGTCTGAATCGATCTTATCGATCGGCGGCGGCACGACAATTCCTCCTGCACGGATTGTGGGATACACAGATACCCCGAAGGCCTGCTATGATTTCACCTGGGAGAGTGCTCCGCGAAAAAGCGCTCGTCCTGCCACGTCGTCCACAGCAGCAACAGTCTCAGTTGATAATAAAAATGAATTGTTGCCTCCAATGCATCTTGAGCTCCGGATTGGAGGTGATCTGCCAGGCTACGAAAAGATTCCTTATTTCAGCGCAATACCACGACCTCACCAGAATGAGACACTCTCTGAATCTGGAATTAGAGACGTTGGAAGGCACGCGCTATCAAAAATTAACAGCCCAACCATGTCAGAAGTCTCATTGCGCGGGCGCACATCAATTCAATCACACCTGGACAGAGAAGCCTTCATAAAGGAGCAGAAGAGCGAAAGCATTATGGCGTCTCGTCCGACCACCAATGGTCGTGAGAGGGTGTCCAAGGCCTTCTCCCATGCTTGGTCTGCGCTACACGGCTGAAACAGTGATACTGAATTATGGATTGGTAACGGTCATGGAGGAGACGGAGAATGTTATTGGAAACTAGTATTGACAAGGAGTTGAGTATCAGCAGTAAGGTAGCTGCGACCAGGAGTTGGTGATTGACCATGTGCTGTTTGTCGTTGGTCCGTCAGATGTCGACGCTGCTGGCAGATGACTGTCCTTTTTGAACATGCATTGAGCATGCCAATCTTGTCCTGAATAGAGTCTTGCAAGACACGTTGCCCTTGGTAAGGCATTGGAACGCCGGGCCTGACTGGCGGAGCACCCATTGCGCCCTGCTGTCCACCTGCGAGAGAGCCGGGGAATATCTCACCTCAAAGCAGGCTAATCATGTACGAACTGCAGCGAGAATATTCCCTTCCGAGACATCACCGTGCCTTCTTTGTTTCGACTTTTTCAATCTGCAAATCGAACTCCTTGTGCTCCCCTCCCGAGCTGTCCGGCGTTCTTGTCCAGGCCATAAACCTGACTATCCAGGAACCGACATAGATGAGTGTCCGAAATAGCCAAACGCCCCAACTAGTCTGTGGAACCAAGACATACGGAGCATAGCCACCGAGTGGTATGTTTTGAGCATCTTCCACATATGAGCGGAGTCTCTCCTCATACACGTCGAATGCCGCTGGAGTGCGATTCCTTGACAGTTGTTGAGCGAGCACGAAAGCACCTATGATGGCCTGTTGCAGGAATCGTCAGCAAGCCTGACCGGTTAAGGTGGGGGGGGGAAATAAAAGACTTGTGCTTCAATGCCACAGTCTGTTAGGAAGGGGAGCGCACCAATTGATTTCCTTCCCCAGTGAAAGGCGTTGGAGCCCATGCTGCATCACCGACGAGCACGACCCGGGCCTGAGACCACTTCTTAAGTTTGACCTGCATGAGCTCGTCGGAATAGAAATTCTCGGCTTTCATCATCTGCTCGATGACCCGTGGCACCTCCCAGCCTAGGCCACTGTACACTTCGGCCCAGGCTTCCTTCTGCTTCATTCTGTCGCCGGCAGCACTCGCTCGCCTTAGAGCCGGAACGTCTTTGTTGACGTGAATGAAGTATACCGACGTCACGTCGGATGCCTTGCTGACTGGCCTCATCCACAGCACCTTTCGGCCTGGGAAATGACATAGTCGCGAGTACGGCCAATCCTGGTCTTGCTTCGGAATCGAGAAGTAAGCAACGAACGCGCCGACAGCCTTGAAACAGTTCAATTCCTCCGGTGAGCCCATGGCAAGCTGTCTCGTGCGGGATTTGACTCCATCAGCGCCAACCACGAGATCGAATTCCTCGGTCTTGGTTGTCCGCGTGGATCTGTTCTCCAGGTCAACGATGACTTTGTCCTGCGTTTGTTCCAGACTCTGGACGGTCGTTTCGAACAGGTACGTCACGTTAGGGTGTGCGTCGGCAGCTTTGTACAGAACTTCCGTCAGATCGCCGCGCATCAGCTCCAATTCGCCTGTCGGACTGGGTCCGCCGGTTTTGTAGAGGCCGTAGGACCGAGAGTATTGGTCGACGAAGTCGGTGCCCTCTTCGGCTGTTTTGATCGATTTGAGCGTGTCTAGGATACCCATGTGCTTTACGACTGAAAGTGCTGGTTCTTCGATTTCGATGCCCTGTCCGGCTTTTTGTTCGGCTTTGGAGCGTTCCACGACGGTGACTTGGAAGTCAGCTTTTCCGAGGTAGAAGGCAGCGATTGAGCCTGCGACGCCGGCGCCGCATATGAGGACTCTTTCTGACATTGCTGGTGCGGTCCTTTTGAAGCTGTTGATGGCTACGGGGTAAGGTTGGGAGGCTTGGTCTTTGCCTATATGAAGGTTGCGAGAGTGGACCTCTAGCTCTGTGAGATATCAGGATTTATACATCTAGTGGTTCCATCTGTCTTGCAAGGTTTCTCCAAATGGTAGCCTGATGCTTTTATATGCTCATTTCGACGCCAGCCTAGTGGGCACCTCCGCCAACCCATTGTGTAGCCATTTCAAGTTATACGACCAATCATCTACGTCACTATTAGGCAGTACGGCACAGAATGTAGTACTTCGGACCCGAGTTTTAGTGATGGCATGCGATTTGTTGATAACTGGGCAAAATTCGATGAATCGAGGTTGGCTTTCAGCTCCTGGACTTGATTCAGTCTGCGCGCCTTTGCATGTATGCTGATTGCAGGTATCTTTAATAAGTGATACGATCCCTGCCGAGGAGGTTTGGTGTACAGGGAGGTTAGGTAAGCAGGATCTGTCAGGCACCAGCAGGCTGTGTCGGGCCGGTCCCAAAATGCTACAGTAGGCACTTCTAGCAAGGCTTATGAGCATGTCCATGACCTTATTTGCGTGGTGAGCTCCTCCTACTGTACAGTACCTGTGAATCACGGGTGATTCACCCAGCAAGGGCAGCGACATTTCAAGGCCTCATTTCGCAGGGCTTTATGGCCCAACAACGACTCAAGTCAGTGCAGGTGAGAGTTGTCCAGTGTGTCGTAGATGTAAAACAAGGTAATCTCGGCCGTCAGAGACTCGGAGCATTTGGCTTCTTTATCAGCCGCACCTTCCCAATGGGTGCGATGCCGTTACTTGACTTTCACCTGTTTCGGACGGTCTCAAATTTTATTTTTACCTACATATTTCTATGCTTTTGGTGATAGCAACCCGACCCGAGCTTTCATCATCAAGATCCTTCTCAATTGTAGCATTCATTGCTCATTGTCAACGCTTTTCATTGCTCGCACCGGTTCCGGTCAAACGGAATCCACTCTGTTGGTACAAATCCAGCATCTCCCCTCCCGGCCGTGGTTCGCATGAAGAGTACAAGCTATGTCTTCTGACTTTTGCAAAAGACATCGAAATGCAGACATCCGCCCTGAGCAATCCGTGAATATCTGACAAGTAGCAATACAAAAGCCGAAAAGAGGGACACCATCGTCTATACCAAAATGGGGTACCCCTGGACCTTGCTGACGGTTGGCAAGTGTCATGCACCGACGAAACGACATGTCCAGGTAGCCGACTACATCGAGTCTGGTGTGCCCGACTCAGCCCATCCAAGGATGGGAAACCCATTCTTGTCAAGCTCACCCACCCAGTCTGGGTCATAATATTCACTGCTTTTGTCCAAAGTGGCCACGTATCGGTTCCCTCGAACCCCGGGCTTCTTTGAATGAGTGTTTCTAATGTGGCTCTTGAGGTTATCGGACCTCGAAAAGTCCTTGTTACATCCAGGCACCCAACACGTGTACGTCGGATGTTCCTTCTTTTCATGAACGCTCTTTTCATGTCGCTTCTTGTGCTCTTGACGTTTAAATTTCTTCTCGCACTCAGCATAACCGCAAGAATACTGGTTCTGGGAGATTATCGGTTCACAATGCATGCCTGACTTGCTTGTCGTGGATTTGGACCTGGACTTTGAGATCCCGACAGGGCGTCTACGCTCATAATCACGGCGTTCAAGCCGGTCATGACGTGTCCGCCGCTTTTTGATCTCGCAGAATCTCATGGCATGTTCCACATCACCATATGCACATATATCAATGTCATGCTGTGATGGAACAATCGATGGCGAGATCATTGACAACGGACTGCTGCTCAAGATGGCTGATGAGGGAACATGTGCTTTCACTGGGGTCGAGGGTTCCAGCTTGTAGCATGGGGAGCTGGGCAACATGTGCTGGAAGGCCACGCTCGGCTCAATTGTCTCTGCGGGCGGCGCTGTGTGACTCAAAGTCCATCGCAGCAGGTCGTTGTCCGATCCATGGCCTCTGGAGAGATTGCAAGAATAATCAAACATCGGCTTGGTCAACGATGGGTTCGAAATGACGTTGCTCATACCTTGGCCGTCGGACTCGTACAAGGATTGACCAGGTCCAGCCAACAAGATGTCCGACATACCGGACACATATGGCAGTCCAGGAGACGACCCGCCACCACCCATCCACATACACTCTTGAGGATATTGATCATCTTCCTGAAAGTGAAACATGTTTTGACAGCTTTCGAGGTATGTTGATGGCTTCATGTATTTATGGTAAGTCATCGTGCCGGAGTCTGTCATGATCGGTGTGAAAGGAGTTTCATTTCTCGTGGGAGGCGTGAAGAATATGCCCGGCGAGGTCGAACTGCTGCAAGAACCCAACGATGAACGTCGTTGGCCCTGAGACCCAGCAATGGATGACTCGGACGAGAAGAAGCTGAACGAAAGTGAAGGGCAGTCCGCCATGAAACTCAACGGAGACTCTCTTTTGAAGATCGTATCGCTATGTGACAACATCTGGAAAGGGACCTCATCGATCTTCGTCTGGTTATTGATAGGGGACACTGTTTCAAAGTATCAGCACCGCGTGCACTATTTGCAAGTCTCTTGGTAATGGCAATACTGACTTTCAATAGATGTCTCTGCATATTCTGATTCCATCTTGGCCAGAGTCGAGGTGCTGCAATGATGAAAGAAGGCTGAGAAGGTTTGCTTGTACGACAAGAACCTGGGAAAAGGCGAGGCAATATCGTTTTCCCATGAGGTCAATACGCGATGCGCGTTGTCTTGGAGAATGCAAGGTGTCTGCTGGAATGTGCCTTTCCCAGCGAACGGCTCACGGAAATATGGCCTCAGCCCCACCACCGAAGTGCTCAGGTCCGGAAGTTTCAAGACAAATCCCCAAAAGCATAGACTCTGGATTCCTGGAATGGATGGAGAACCAGACAGGAGGAACCTCAAATCTGATGGCAGAGGTCAAATGCAGTGGCGTGGCAAGACCCATACCACGGCAAGGGATGTCTTTTTCTTAATCGATGCAATCATGGAAAGCCGTTTGATGCGAAACTAGAACGATCTGCCACGAAAGGGTCTGTTCCTGTCTGATCAGATTCCTCGACTCGATACAGAGGGAAGGTTTCGGCAACGGGTCCCTCATCGAGCGCAAGGGCACATCATGTTCCTGAGGTCAATCAAACTCTCTTGGCCGCCGCAGGTACACAGTTACCCGATTCGTGCGCAACACCTCTGGACATCAAAACTGTGGTTCACTTGCGACCACCACTTCACAACAATACCCCGCTCTGGAAAGCCTCGCAACCTTCTCTACACTCCTATCGATAATGCGATGATCACCTGCATTATCATTAAAGTGCTTGCATGCATAGACGTATGCCAGGATGAATTCATTGCAGCACGTCAGACTTGCAGGACGGAGTGCTCTAGCCACATCAAGCAATCGGTGGCTAAGGGCCAAAGTTGACATCCTGCCAGTGCATACCAACGTATAGTATGATATGACAGCCTACCTTTTCAGACAACAAGCGAGAGCAGAGACTGTTGCAGAATTCACGCATGTCATCGGCTTGATACTGAGCTGTTCCTACTGGATATCCAGACAAGGAATGTGGTTGAATCTGGATTTTCAACCTAGGCGTACGCCGACTACTTAGGCGATCATTTGAAACAGGGATCTCGGGGAATGAGTCCAACCAATGGTCACAGAAGGGCTTACGGAGTACGACAACCCCAGGTTGGGTTTCTGCGGCCTACGATCCGAAATTCGCGAAAAGGCACCATTCCTAAAAAGCCTCCCAAAACACTCGATCAAGTCTGGCATGCACACCATCATGTTGTCGACATGCTCGAATTCGGGTGCAGTTTGATGCGCCAGACTCGCTTAAAACTGCATCGGGTAGGGAGAATACGCCACCAAATGCAGAGCACTGACCATACTGCAGAGACATCCCTCCCCAAAATATGTGTCAGAAAGGCTGGCGGCATTGTCATTGGCCACTATCGTACTGCTTGCGGAAAGAGGTTGTCGTTCATGTCGCAAACATATTGAGATACAAAGATACCTCGGACCTGATCCAGGATATACCCTGGTCGTTTCCTCGATGCTGTTTACGAACAGAACTCGGTCGCTTTCGGGGCTCCTGCTACGAGTACGAGTTTTGAAACTTTTTCACAGAACATTGGTCTGTGGTCATGTCAATGAAATACCAAGCAGAGATGTTCCAATTATGCACGAAGTGGGATCTTTCCAATGTTGTGTTGCTTTGCATCACACCGTCATGACTATCGCTGCAATGCAATGCAATATTGGCGAACCATATGCGAACGGCGTCCGCAGAAGGACCGAAGCGGCCATCCTGCCGTCAACCTTCCTGGAACGTCCGACCCGCAAAACGACTGCGAGTCCGCCACATCCCTTCAGCTCTTCCTTGTCCGGGTCTCCAAATTGTGGCTGCATCTTCACTATCATGGCATCTCCAACACAATCCGACCAGGTATATCTCCCTTCTCCAGCATGTCGTACACCTGTGGCAGGTCTCGGAATGGTCGGATCTGGACATGGGGTTTGACTTTGCCGTTTCGAACCAACTCGACGGCTTCCAGAGTCTCTTTTAAAGACCCTACCAGATTTCCCTGGATTTTCAAGCCCTTGATGACAATTGTGGCGACCGGTGTGTCCAGACACACATCGCCAGGCGGGATACCGACAAGTGACAACGATCCACCAACTCTGATCATGTCCGCCAACTTGCGAAAGGCCAATGGGTGCCCGCTAGTAACGACCGCGGCGTGAGTGCCCCCACCACCTGTGATTTTTTGCACCTCCTGTGCCAGATCCTTGCATTTGCTGAAATCGAGAAATTTGGCTCCCAGGGATTCAATGAACTGTTGCTTCCCGCTACCCGCGTCGACGCCCAGCACTTTAGCACCCAGCGCGAGTCCATATTGCACTGTTGAGGTCAATATCTACCCGTATGCGATTTGTGGCGAAAGCTCGGGACAACTGCTCCCTACATACCTGCAAAGTGACCTAGTCCACCGCCCGCGCCAATTACGGTCAACCACTCTCCTTCCTTGAGATTCGCGTTGACGACAGCCTTTGCATTGCTGCATCAGTACATTCCACGTCTTCTCATCACATATGTCATGACTTTGGGAACAAGCATACCTTGTATGCGGTGACGCCAGCGCATAATGCTGGTCCGACTACAGTCGGCTCAATGTCCTGAGGTAATGTTGTCAAGTACTTAGTATCAAGCACGCAGTACTGTTGAAAACTCCCGTCCTCGTGGTGAAGATGGTTGGTCGAGTTGGTGCAGTGCTGCTCCCGCCCGGACACACAGTACTCGCACTCATGGCACACCCGTGAGGCGAATCGGATGCCGACCAACGTGCCGAGTTGGAGATCCTTGGATGGTGACAAGTTGGGCCCGAATGCAACAATACGTCCTACGCCTTCGTGGCCACCAACGTGGGGCAGCTTGATGTTGGTGATGGGCTTGCCGTCGGCGCCTGTTGCTGTTCCTGCTTTGGTATGGAGGTCTGCAATATCCAACGTGAGCATCTGTGGGAACAGGAATATGTTGTGGCGAGTACGAGGTAAGAGGTCCGGGAACTTGACAATGACCGGTGGACAGTGGGTGCATGAGAGGGTGCAAGCTTACCGCTTTGACAGACACCAGTGTACAGAACCTTGACCAAGATCTCATCCTGCTTGGGCATGGTGACAGGGTATCTGTCGTCGAATTCCACAGGTCCGCCTTGCTTAGGCACGAGAGCGGCCGTTTGCGTTTCCGGGATCGAGATTTCGGCCATGTCTACAGAACGCTCGTCGATCTGGTGATGAAAATGTTATTGTGCAAGGTATGATGCGATCAAAGTGGTCAATGATGGATACAAAACGGATCATATATTCATTTGAGGTTCAATTCAACGGGCAAGCGTTCTGTCAACAATATGACCTTCGACAGCTATGTCAACGACACCTGAACCTCGGGTGTATTACCTCCGGTCATCGCAACGGTACAGGTTGCGGGGGTGAGATGAACACTCCCACGCTCTTTCATCAGGGTTGGGGGATCCTCCCGGACGATGACATGCGGAGACCGTAAGGCGTACACCTGCTGGACAGGTTAGACCCTCACGGCACAATGCCAAAGAAACCTACCAGACACGAGTACTCCTCTCGCACCGTGGGCTGGGAAAAAGATGCGACCTCACTTTCTTGACAGAATCCCACGCTGAACCCCTCTCTTCCCCTCCACCTTTCGCGGGCGTTATTGAGCTTAGCATATGCAAAAGACCCCGCATCCGAGAAAAGCAAGTCGTTTACTCGCACAGGATCTACAAGTAGTTTACTCGCACAGGATCTACAAGTAGTTTACTCGCACAGGATCTACAAGTAGTTTAATGTGCTAAAATAAGTACAGTAGATTAAGCCTGGCGGGCGCTAAACGATTGGGCTGTAAACCTTGCGGTACACACATCCTGGACCACTTGATACTTACTACTGCACAGTAGTACTGTGTTCCTACCAAATCTTTCGAATATTCTGGTTCAGGGTTGCTGAGCATTCGCCTACATGCTTGACCTGATTCATACACTGTCCGCCGGGCTGGGACTTTTACAACACCAAGGGTTGTCATGGAAGTGGCTGATATCAGTCAAACCTTTGAAGGCTGAAACATGTCATGTACAGTAAACCTTGGAGTGGTACGGAGACTTCTTTACCTCGGTTGGTACCGATCACCTCCCTTCCCATCCGTAACAAGTCTTGTTTGCCAGTAGTTGACTCTATGACTTTCATATACATGGAGACGTGGTTTCTCCCAGGCTTTCATCTGATCGGCGACGACGAGACATGGGCCGCGAAGCTATTCCAGGAGATAGTCACCATGTGTCATGCACATCCATCAGGTCAAAGACGGACGTGGTCAACGTGGGGGTGAGACTGAGAACCCCACAGCCCCTAGGGTTCCCCAGAAGAGCCTAACAGGGGGTGTGACGCTGAGCGAAAGTGGACAAAGTACTAGAAAGGGAGATCTTCGCTTAAGCAAGAACATCGATCGAGAACCTCTCCTCTTCACCTCATCCCCAGCCTGGAGAATTGTGATAACTCCGTCGATTGAGCCAATATACTGGTTCGGCGGACATCGTCCGTGGAAACCTCTACTTTCTCGACTCATTTCTCACGCGGGGCTCTGAGTACATTTTTTTTGTGGCTGGATATACTCGTGGATGGATCGAGAATAAGGACGTCCTTCAGGACCATACCATGATCCGTTGGTGAGAGCTTTGACTGCGATCTCTCCACGCAATGACAGTCAACAGGTGGCGTAAACAGGATGAGACTTGAATATCCACAAGCCCTCATCACTTTTTCTCGACATTGTTGCTGTGACACCATCGATTTCCACAGATGGATGTGACTTGTAAGGAAGAATGGCTGTGCAGATCCCTTGCAACTGGCCATCCAGGAAGACGGCATATTCCAGGTCCACTTTGTGCTCGGCGCCAGTGAAGTGCGCATGAAGCAGTCGAATGCGTTTTGTGGCCTTAGTTGTAGAGTCGCCTTTCGCAAGAGCACTCAGTCCATCCGCTTCCTGGTCAACGACGAATTTTGCCAGTGCCGTGGCCATGCATGATGTCCATTGGCGCTCACTGACTGATGTGTCATGCAGTAAATCGAGAGCTTTGTGACGGGTAACAGTGTCTCTGCACTTGGTAGCCACAAAAAACAAGGGAGGCAGAAGCCCGAGGGTGGGAGACACGAGGCTGGGTGACCTGGACGCTGCATTTGAGACTCGCTGCTTCATCATGGTCTCACAGCATTGCAGGACGAAGCCAAAGTCCTCCAAGAAATCGTCGTAGCTTGATTCATCCTCTTGTCCTAAAGTATGGAGCATGATGTAGGCAACTCGGTGGTGGAAGCGCAAGTGGCAGTACTCTTCGCCAGCCATGGAGCCTTCGGACGGCGGAGCTTCAGATGTGTGTAGTTCCTCGAGTACATCACTGAAACGACCAAGTGCGCTTTTCACCTTGCTTCTGAGAGGACAAGAGACTGGCCTCGAAGTCACTCTCAGTACGCATTTTAGGAGTTGATTCAGAACATCCAAGGCGTCCTTCCAATTCCATACTGAGTCCACCTTTTCCAGTCCATAGTCAAGCTTGTAGTAGGACGACAATCGAGAGTTTGGGGGTGGAAAATCGTCTCCGAAAGTGCATGCCTGAACGACCAATTCGTCGACCATTGGTTTGTACACTGTCGCGACCTCGCTGGAATGTGGTAGTGCAGCGCGTTTCCCGTTGAGGATGTTATGTGCTGCCAGAATGTGCAGAGCTGCATGTGTCTTCTTCTCAGTCCATATTTCCACGGCCAAGAATAGGACGCAGCAGGTCAGTATAGTCTCGATCGGCAGTGTGTCTGGAGCGGCAGCTCGGAGAAGATTCATGGCTTTACTGGCATGTTTCAAAGCCACCAAAGACCACTCTGGTCTCTTGTCTTGGGGCAGGTCCCGAATGGTAGTACGGTGTAACGGTGCTTGTATCGACCCTAGGGCGAGTAGCCCATGTCTGACAGCATCATTGGTCTCACCAAGCTGAGGAGCAAGTTGTGTCCAGAACGGCAAGGCGCTCAGCTAATATCTGGAGAGAAACGCGGATCCAACATGGACAAAGTGTTTGTAGTTGAGTTCATCGTCCAAAGAGTCGAACTGAGGACCGGATCGAGGTTCGAACAGGCGGGCAGTTGGGGGCTTGTAGCCGGGACATGGAAGAGATGCTTTGGCGCATCTCAAGCATCCAGGGTGTGTTTCGTCACATTTGATCCTCCTTGACTTGCATCGAAGACAGCCTGTGAAGGTCTTTGGATGCCATTTTCTTTTTCGGGGAGGGCTGGTAGCAGTGTTGCTTCCTTCCGAATTGTCGTCTTGGATCTGCTTGTGAACAATGGGCATGCTCGACAAGCCCGATCATTAGCAGGTGCGAATGACAGCGTGAAGAAGATATGATGTCCTTGAATAATTTGTTGTCGAAGCGCAAGCAAAACGACCGTCGTCTCTCTGTCGGGGCCATCGAATGTGTTGTGAAAGGGAAGCTGAGTAGATATCGACAAAATCATGATCAATCCGAAGCTCTAGCATCGAGGTACGGAGTACCCAGAGAAGGCTGCCAGGGGTTGTGCCATGCCATGGGGGCTAGACCCAGGCTTGGCTGGACGCATGAGTACTAGGCTATGATCTGGTGCCTATAGCCTACTAGCCTGGTTGAGATGCCCCCGATGCGCCTAAGCCCTATGATTTGGCAGAACTCGGTGTCACCGACTAGCGGAGAAAAGCTGCCCCGGGCGGCCAGTAACGTGTGGTTGTACTTCTGTCAGTTCAATCATGTGAGAGGCTACAAGAGGAAATGATCGTATCCTTCATTGCGACTTGAATTGCAATATTGTAACGACGGCATAGTGATCTTCAAAAGCTGAAAACTTCAGAGTAACCTCTCCGGAGTCTATTTACTCACGGCCACGCCTGATCAACAACCATCCGCGGTATGCTTTATTTAGATTACCACTTTATGCTTGTACCAACGACAAATCTATCCTACACCGACGAGCTTTGGAGTCTCGATCTCAAGGTCACGGTGAGCTTCACGGGTAAAGTCAGCAGGAAGTTACTTTTGTGGAAACTCTTTTCATTGATGACACGACAGATCGCTCGTTAAATTCTTCCACCCACGGCACGGCGAACTGTCCCCGAAGTTTCCACATTGATGTCCAGAATTTCTTCAACCTCAATGATTTCAACATTGAATCTTCCAAGTCCAGACATCGCAGATTCCATACCTCCAAAAGGACCAAAACCCAAAGTGTCATGTCCGAGCTTCAAATACCACCAATCTCCGAACATACTGCACCGAGATTCGAAACCCAAAAGTCAGCTCAGAACCTCTTCCATACATCCATGACCCCTAATCGAGCAATGCTTCGATGTCAACGGCAGTCCCTCTTGATACGATAACTTCTCTGGTCCGTAGACCATGTCCACCCTCAATCCTGCATCTCCGTGTTCTGCAGACCACAACATTCCATGACCCCTAATCAAGCAATGCTATGATGTCAACGGCGGTCCTTTGTTTTGTCAATATCGATGTTTTTCCTGGCCCGAGACCTTCCAGTGGCCTGCAGAACACACCAACGCCTTTGCCCTTGTTCCTCCTGATCCGCAGATCTTTCCTTTGATATGATAATGTTGATGATGATAATGCAGACCTCGCACATGTTGTGCTCAACGGCCTGATGGTGTACACCCTGCTGAATGATGTTGATCAAGCTGTTGTTGCTGCTTGTTGCTTTTGGTTGTCGTTGACAATGTGGTCTACGCCATGTACAAGATAGCAGGGTCCTGGAACTCAAGAGGTTGCTGATAGCTTGGGTGCACGCCAGGTTGATAATACACCTCGTAAGGATGTTGTTGATATTGATAGTGGTGACCGTAGTCACAAAACTGCAAACTCTCTCCCATTGGGTATGGGTATGGAGCGTACTCCTGTTGATAAAAGGGTTGCTGATAGAATTGTGCTTGTGGCTGTTGATAATCTGTAAGAAACTGGTCAGAATTCCGTATCGTTCGATTCGAGGACGGTGTCGCGTACATGTCAAGTTGTTTGATTGTTGCTGTTGCAGTTGCAGCGACAGCAGTTCGAAATCGAGTGTTGATGATTGGGTAGACTCTGACGACAACGAACAGGCAGACAGTGTTGGCGACGGTGGGACCGGGCAGAACAAGTTCAAGATTTGCTGGAGAACGTCGATCACATGGTCGTGTCCGTGGTCTGCTGTTCCGTCTTTGGCGTGGAGTTCGGCCGCTTGCAAGCGTAGATTGATGGCCGTCTGCAGGTCTGCGAGGATGTTCTCCGGGATTGCAATGCCTTCGGAGACAACCTTGTTGGCCAGATGTGCGTAATAATTGACCGATGCCTTGCTGGTGTTTGTGATTTTCTTGAGCCAGGAGAAGACATTGTCGGTTGCTGGCTTGTACCCGGCGAAGATCTTGCTGTATTCTGTGCAGAATGTTGCCATGGTGTCTAGAAGATGTTAGTACAAGAGCATATACAGGGCTCGCGGAGGTATTGAACGAACTTGATTGGTATGAAAATTGAGAGTCGTGGAGAGAAGGTGTTGATATGTCGAGTTTGCTGAGTATGTTGTGTGTGTTGAGTATGTCGAGTATGGCAATCAGATACGATTCTAGCAATGAGAGAGCTGTTCAATGAGACTGTGCTAAAGCTGTAGATTCAAGAATCTATTGCAGAAGTCCAATAGCATTGTTCAGTCTGTCAAAGGTCGAAAAGTATTGCTGGATTCTGATCTGGAGAAAAGAACATCTTCAGGGTTTGGGGGAGAGGAATATATATACACCAATTATCACAGGCGGCCTCTGCCCTAGCCCGATTTCGCTGATGACTCTTCTTCTTGACGGCCAATGTGTTGAGACTTCGAGTGTGTCCTGTGGTCTGAAGAAAAGCCATAAACCTTGGTACTCACCATTGTAAAGGAGAAAAGGCGTCAAGACGTCCCCCAATGAGACAGCCTAACTCGATGCGTTCCATGGTAATCACCAAGCCGTGCATATTGTAGACACCTGGGTGCCTCACAGTTCTGTGTATCCCACCCAATGCGCAGGCGGTAGTCTCTTCCATGGAAGGTGTACCGTGGAAAACCCACTGACAAACACATTTTCGGTGTCATGTGGCTTGAGTCAATGGCCCCGGGAAGGATAACGTGAGACCCTGAAAGGCGACCATCGGCCGCCATCGGACAAAGCTCTACATGATGATGTTGCCCGGCACGGCTTGACACGAGACTGACTCCCGTTAACTCTTCGTGCCGAAAGTCGAACAGTCAGGTTGCCCTCATTTGGATCAGAAGATGACTTGGCATCGAAGGCAACAGAGGACCAAAGGGTCTATGGCCGAAGATTAGAGAATATCATATATATAAATTGGGCAATCTGGGGAAGCAAACCGTCCTCAAGCATGAGGGATTGGATGGGAACATATCAAGTAGAAAGCGTGACGCCGTAGCAGCAGACCTACGGGTGTAGTGCAGTCATCTCACTCTGAACGTGGGTGAATACAGATGCTGTTACCGATGATGATGGCCGAAGTCGGCTTGTGTCTCATGGTGGACCATGGATTGAAGTCAAGCGGAATGAGTGCCTGGCTCGTAGTTTTTGTTGCTGAGAGGCAATGCTGCGGTCTCATGGATTGTTACTTGCTCATTTAAACATCGAATGGAACAGTGATCCGGCAAAGTTAATCGAAGTCACACTCTGGAATGAAAAGCAAAAGAATGGTACGAATGGTGGAACCGTTGAGATACCCTCCAGCACAGCCTACTTCGAAATCGGTCGCTCTTCGGTAAATCTTCCTGATATTGTCTCAGCCTTGCCTTGGTCACCGCCAGCCTCGCCCGAATCGGTTTGCCCAATCTGCATTCCAAAGTGGCAGTGCATATGCATTACCGCGGGGTCAGAAGGAATGGGAATCTGCTACCTCTGTCTTCACTTTGATGGAAGTTTCGTAGATTCTGTCTGCACCTATGTACTACCAATATCCATTACGTATACCGGCCAGTTTTGATCTAAACCGCCCTAAGAACAAGAATGATAAACAACCCCCAGAATGCCGCCCAAACCGTGTCTTAACGCCTTTATAACACTGGAATCGTAAGGTCTCTCATTTGTAGAACCAGTAAAGAGCCGAATACTGCACACTGAACGCCGCAGGCTGACCACTACACGTCGCAGGAGGATTTCCACCAGCAGTAGCGACACGGTAGACTGCCTTGATGTCGCCCACTGTGTCAGACCGCGAGGTGAGATACAGCCAAGGTACAGCGCCATTTCCAGTGCCATTGACACCTGCGATGGCATTCACTGGCGCATTGGTCTGGTTGATCTTCTGAGCAATCACTGTTCCCAGCTCCGGCGAGGTAGGTGCGTCGAATGCGAAAACTGGTGTCGTGGTGTTGGAGAAGAAGTGGTGCGTTGACAGGGTGAGGCCTGATGGCTCGAGGGGAGCGTCCGCACTGCTGGGCAAAGGATATTGCAGAGCCAGGTTTGGCAAGAGCGTCAAGAGATCAGGGTAGTTGGAGGCCACACATGAAGCATTGTAGAATCGCGCGACCGCTCCGACAGCGGCAGGAGTGGCTGTATCGTTGGCACAGGTGTAGTTCTATTCACGGTCAGTACTGGAATGGACAGCATGTTGCTTCAACATGCTCACCTGTACACCTCTTCCTACGGCAACATGCTCAAGTGTGAGGTTGGATCCTGGAGTCGGCAGCGCTATGGGAGCAACAGGTAGAACAGCGTTGGACAGGTCACATGTTGGTGCAGTGCCAGACGCTTTGGCTTCTTGGATATATCTGAAGACAACGTCCATGTACCCTGCCAAGGTTGGCGTCCATTCGTATGTGCCCGCGGGTGTGGGAGCGGCCAGTATCGAAGTCGCAAGACACGCGAGCGGTATTAGATACTTCATCTCGTGGGAGACAAGCAATTAAAATTCAGAAAGATTGTATGGTCTGGCCGGCAGATCTCTTTGACAATGAAGGAAGTGTACAAAGGAAATCACGACGCAGAGTCCCAATGCGCTGAGAAGAAAGGCTGTATATGAAAAGCTGGTTGAATGAACCCCGCCGACCGTTTGAGAGACCAGCCGCCGCCATATATAAAATTTAGAGTCGGACTGCAATTGCTGGACCAGGATAGGATGGTTGTCATTCGCAGGGTAGGGAATTGCATATGGTAGTGTTGCTATCTTGAGCCACCAGCATATGCTATTGGATGTTTGGCGATGGTGGAGGCTCGCCAGTGACATGGAGGTTGCACGAGGCGGCAAGGGGAGATTTGCCGTACCGTTCAGAGGATTGACATGGTTGTACAAGAATAGAAGACGTGTATTGGCGACAGCGGCAGTTCGGTTCGCCGACTTGCATGTACTTTGGACCGTCCTGGTTAGGCTGTGCAGGGCATGACCACTCACGTTAGACGAACATGATTGTCCTTCCCCAGCCCTAGTGGGCATTGCTTAGCGGCCTGCTCCTGTTTCATAGCCGCCCTCCAACCGCCGCCAGCCACCCACAGTTCAGTATTCTTGCAGTTGGCTTCAACACCAATGCATGACGTGCAGCTTAAGCGGCCACCGGATGTTAGAGAAGTCTTCGGGGTGCGAGGGCAACTTTGGCGATGAATTGAGAGTTCTTCATGGTTTCAGATGACTTGAAAATGAGGAGGCACCAGGACTAATCGACCCACATCAGGTGATGGTCATGGCCTCGATGACCACGAGGATGAGCAGTGTGGACCATAACGACGGGCAGCTTGCAGCGCTTACCCAAGTCTTCTGTGTTTAGATCTTTCCAAAAGCCGATATTACGCGTTCGACTCCTGCTGCGAAGGAAGCAAACGTCAGATGGTGACAGTTCTAGATCTCAATGTACGGAATGAAGCATGCCCGAGATGAAACGCTTACCATCTTACCAGATGAGGAACAGTCGAAGCCAAATTCACTCGTTTTGACTGTCACTCGGAAGAACCCTATGCCTTCTCCCGGAAAAGGGTGCTTACCATACGTAGGCTTCTCCTGCCCAGAGAAGCTGTCAAGGCCACCCGTCTAACGGCAAATTTCGCGAGGTACAGTATGAAATCACCTAAGCCTAGTAGCCCCTGCCTATGCAGAACCTCCCTGCCCAAATCCATCTTCGTGCTCGTTCCGCCTTATGAGCCATAATATTCGGCAATTTTCCGTGCTGCTGAGAAAGTTATCCAAGTATGGTTGTTCGTAACCCTACCTCGAATCCTTGTTAATGGCGTTGTGGTTACACTTTTCGTATGCGTGACGAGAGTCGGTTGTGAGGATAGAGAACATGGAATCGCAATCTGTGTATGTTGGGCCGGATCTACCCAGCATCCTTGTTCGATCCTGAAACACATGGCTTCTTAAGCCAAAAGACGGACTGCCTTCTAGCCCTTGATACCGTAGTCCTGGTTCCCCATACCCCGTATACATGCATATATACACAAAGAAAACCCTTCGCTAAAAACGCGGAAAAGCATATTGTGCCCCCAGCCCGTGTCTAAGGCAAGGGGTAATCCTTTCAATCACGCAAGCTGGTAACCATCTGCCGTGCCCTGGCGGTGCTTGAATGTCATGTTTCAATGGGAAGAAGCGAAGCATCAGGAGGTATATCCTGTATCCATGGCGAGCATAACCTTGCCACGTGCTTCGTATAGCCGTGACGAAATGGCCTTGAAAGAAGAAATGATAATGAAACAGGTGGAGCTGATCAATACTCACAGCGGAGCGGTGCTAGCTACTCCGTCATAGGAGTTTACCCGAACTCTTCTTGGTGCCATTCTGCTCCGTGGGAATTGGGAGAATTCAATCCTGCACCACCTACTGCCGCAGCAGCTTCGCCCAGGTGAACAGCAGTGCGGTCGATATCACCAGTGCCCATCCAATATAGCATCAGAAAGACCAACATATGCAGAGCCAAGCAGTATGCAGCAAACAGATTGCGAGATGTCCTTGTGGCGAGGACAATCCTAGTGAGCGAAAACACAATCCTTTCCGGGAAGCTCATCCGCTTGTAAGCACGCGTGGCTTCTCTGCCTCGGAAGGCCGCAAATGGCGATATGTTCGCCTCATATTGCGATTTCCATCTGTCCGTCGTGGTGTCATCTGAGATGTTCACGGAGGTGTGACCAGTAGCTCCGGAATATGATGACGAGGAAGTGGTTGTGGGTCCGCGGCTGTACGCTGATATGTATCTCGACTTCTCGTACAGATTTAGATTGTCTCTTTGGAGGGATGCGACTTCTTGTCTCAAAGAAGTTACAGTAGCATATGTCTTTGAAAGGTCTTCCTCAAGCTGTTGGTTCTTCTGCTTGAAGCGGTCGCGTTGAGCTTGGATCATGGGTAGTATGCCTGACCCTCCACCCATTGGTTCCCCAGACCGCAGGGAATCTAGCGTATTTGTACGCGGTGGCATGTCGTATCCAGAAATGATCGAAGATGTAGGTGATGCTCTTCCTCGCCGTAAAGAGCCCGACGGATATCGAGACACATGGGTGCCAGCGACGGACATACCAGACGAGGGAAGAATATTTGCAGCCTCCTCTTGCATCCGTAGAAGATCATTTTCCAAGGTCGAAGACAGCTTTTGAGACTTTTCCAGCTCCGCATTGGTTCGTGAAAATTCTTCTTGCAGTTCCTCGAGTTGTCGTTGTACATCCTGGTGGGAGACTCGAAGAATGGTCAGCTCATTGCTTAGCTTTTTGTTGCGGGCTAGAAGGAGCTGCTCTAATGATTGCTTATTGCCATTCTCTGCAGCACCGTTCAGAGCAATCCCGCTCGCGTCATCGTCGTCTTCCACTGACAATTCAAGCGATCGAAGCGTGTCGAGCTCCCGCTTGAGTTCTTCATAGTCAGACCATTTGCTAACCTTAGCCCGTAGATCGTCGTTGTCAGTTGCAAGTTGAGACCGCTGTCGCTCCGCCTGGCGGACTTTGTTCTCCCAGTCGCGCTTCTCAGCTTCTTTGTCGAATCGTGCAGACTCGATCTTTCGAAGTAGCGAAGAATTCTCAGACTGAAGCCTCAAGAAGGTCGGATCGTCCTCAATATCGTGATTCGTTGCGTTTTGGCTTGTTGCCCGAGCGAGCTCGACACGTAATTGCTCGTTTCTGGCTTCGATTTCGGCCAGGCGGGCACTGGTCTTCTCAAGCTCGGAGCTTATCATTTCCAATTCTGCCGAAGCCGCCTTGGACGATGCTGCGTCCGAAGATCCATCTTGCAGGCGTTGAGATACCTCGTAGCTTGCCTTCAACTCTTTCAGCAGCCTGTCCTGATTTTCGATTTTCTCCTCCAAGGCTTGCTCTTTCGCAGTCCAGTTACTCTGCTTCTCTTCCAGTACTTTCTCCCACTTGGCTTCAATCTCCTGCACCTTGGCCCCCGTTCCAACTTCTGCCTCTCTTCGCGCATTGCTTTCGTCCTGAAGTCTCTTCTCTGCTTCCTCTAGCTGTACTGTCAATTTATTGACCCTGGACAGTAGTTGCTGATTTTCCGTGCTGAGTTTCGGGACTGTGTCTTCCGACGCTACCAGGGAATCTACCGAGGCTTCGAGTAACGGAAAAGGATCGGGCGCTTCTGACAACGACTGGTATAGTTGGAGGAAGGCTGAGGTAGCTGTTTTGCCATGACCAGTAATCAAGTCAATGAACGTCTGATAGGCTTCACATTGTCAGCAAATCTTCCGACATGACCACTGACATACTAACACTTCAGCAGTGCCTTGTACTCCGTTAATTTTGCAGCATCTTCTAGCTTCCTGAAATCCTTTGTTTTCTGAGCAAGGTCCTTCCGCTCCACCAAAGCATCCCTTTGCTGAGAAACAATTTCGGAAGCAGTCGAATCGAGTTGGGGCATCAACGTGGACAGGTCGATACCTATACCGTCAGCACATTCGTCAGACAAGGCTCGAGTGCTCCCTTACTCCGCCATGCTGATATAGCCTTCTGGAATTTGTTCTCAGCCTGTCCGTTGGAAGTTTCTTCGACTACATTGTCGGTAATTGGGGCCTCCGCCCCTGGAGCGTTGGCCTCCAAAACCGCTAGGGCATCCATCACGCTGAGTTGCGAAGCTTGTTCATGGGAACGCGTGTGGAAAGCGCTCTCATGATCGAGGAAGAAAGCCCGAAGTTATAGGATCTAAACAATCTTCGTAGGAGGGAATATGGGCAAAAGCCACATGCATGTCCGGAGTTCAGAACGTCGAACTCGTCAATTGGAAATCTGGCCGCAACCACTCCGCATTTGGGGTCTTTGCCGCTAAACGTGGGTAGCATGTCATGCCTGCCCGTACCCGCAAGTCCGGGCTTAACTAGCATTCAGCTATCCAAATATTTATGTCAACCCATCAATCGAGACCGCTGCACAACTAGCAGAGGATTTTGGTCAAGATGGTCTATGTGTGACCACACTCCCTTTCGCGACCTGCTTCCTCAAGTCAAGAATGAACACTTCCCACCAACATGACACGCGGCCTACGAAGCGACGACGCCTGTTACCACCTGAATCAGGTCCTTATGTCCTGCGCAAGGTTTTGGAAGACATACCCCTGGTCAGCGAGGACGGAAATGATGCAGTGTCTGTAACCTGTGTCGAGTATTGGAGTAGGTAGGGTTGCGCTAAGAGAACGACCGTAGATAGCTCACCATTCTCCAGACAACAATTTATACATTGGGACATCTGCGGCAGAGATCCTGCACTTGGTCGCCATACCCCCAGAGTCAGAGGACGACACTGCTCCGCCGACATTCATTCTTGCCTCGAGGCTGCAGCCGAGTGGTCATGCTGCGTCCGCGAACTCCGTTGATGCACCAGGAATCCAACAAATCCTCGTCTTCCCGGGACCATCGAAGGCCTGCGTGCTCTGCAATGGCGTCGTCTCGTTCTATTCATTGCCCGAGTTCAGTCCCGCATTTCCAAACAGAGAACCTACTGGCGTGCAATGGATTGGTGGGATAGACGAAAATGAGGACAAAGACAGCCCAGAAGGACCGGTGCTCATGATTGCGAACGCTAGAAGGATACTGCAAGTCCGGGTGGGCGAAAAGTTGAGGCCCATCAAGAACAATATTGAATATCCGAACTGCCTCAAATCCAGTAGGAGGGAGACTATTGCTTGTGTTGCCGATGATGAAAGCTACGCTCTGCTGGATGTCGTACATCAACAGAAGATCCCGTTGTTTCCGATCTCGCCTCTACCACCTGAAGAAGCCGGAATACCAGAGGAGCGCCAGAGGTCTCCAGTCCGACCTCCTCCCCCACCTGAAAAGGGCGGTCATGGCCGAAGCACAAGCATGGGAAACCTAGCGCCTTCGACTGATGCCGAGCGGAACAAGAACACAGCAGATCGCCTGGCACCACCAGGCACAGCTTTAGGTGGTCTTGACAGAATACCATCTCCATCGCCGGCGTCTAAGCCCGATGTCAGTGGAGAAGGCATCGAGCGCCCAAAGCTTCGGCCACGCGCCTCTACGGAAGTCCTCCCAGGCAAGAGTGCCTCTGCTGCCACGGAGTCGCGAGCCAGGAGCCGGCTTCAGCCTCATATACTTTCACCTTTTCCGACGGAGTTCATGTTGACCACCGGCACAAGTGAACTAGAACCTGGTGTGGGCATGTTTGTTAACCTGGACGGTGATGTGGTTCGAGGCACGATCGAGTTCGAGACATATCCCGAAGACTTACTTGTGGACAATTTCTGGGTGCCTGAAAAGGGTGGTGCTCCCATGTCAGATGAAGAACACAAGATTGTGATTGCTCTTCTACGACCCGCTCAGCTTGATGCGGAAAGGCGTCTGGAATTTCAGAAGATAGAAAATGCCTCTGAAATAAGCCATCCGCGATCTCTTGTTGCCCTTCCGGAGGGATCTCCTGAGCCATACCGAGTCGGTCTGCACCACAACTTGAGTACACATCAACATGCGTTCGAAACAGCCAGTGAGCTTCTCCAACTGGTCCCGCTGTCAATCGGTCCTCAAGGCCTTCCATTACGGGGTTCGAGTGGCGAGGCTGATCCAAGAACCCAGTCCGCTGTCGAACAACTGGAGCAAGAACGTGAGCTGTTTGAGAGTCAGTCTGCGAGCACACCTGAGGGACCCTCTCTTGAGTTGATGCGCAAACGTGCGGAAGAAGAGAGCAAACTCGCACGTCGGTTCGGACGGGCTTTCACAAGAAATGTAGTCTGGCATGGAAAGGATGTCTTCATGATCTTGCAGAATCCTTTGGTTACACAGCTGGAACATCGGCTCATGCAGCAGATGGCTGACGGTCAACCGAGTAATGTGAAGCCTGGCCAGATCTTTGGGTTCCTTGCAAGCATACACGGCCAGGAGCCCAGCGACGAGACGGAGTTTATGACACTTAACTATATTCGACAGAAGGCCAGCCTGATCCTGCTTTTGCACCTAGTAACCCAGCTTAACACCTCCTCTGGATCAGAGGATACCCTCCGGGCGGTGGAAAATACCCTACATGATGGAGGCTTAGATCCACGAATAGTCCTGTTGCTGGCTCCTCCCCTTGCATCCGAAGTGTTGCATGGGCCTGAGGGAATCTGGCTTCATCAAGGCATGGCGGACCTGCTCGACACATTCCGGACGCCAATATCGGGCTTCGAAGATGCTCCTGTCGACTTTTGGATGATGATGCGCCACTTCTTAATGCTCTGGCAAGAGAAGAGAGGATACGGCAGCATCACCGACGACAAACATGTGTTTGACTCTGTGGACGCTGCACTTCTGCACGTGCTGCTCTACTTGGATCAAGCCCTGCCAGCAGACAGTCCGGCCCAGAAATCCGTAAAGGTCAAATTGAACAACGTTGTTGATTACTGGAAAGGCGACTTCGATCGGGCAATCCTCCTTCTGGAGAGATATAATCGATTGTTTGTTTTGAGCCGACTCTATCAGAGTAAGAAGCAAGCTCGCGATGTACTTGCAACGTGGAGACGGATCATCGATGGGGAGAAGGATGTTGACTACGGTTCAAACCTCGAATATGTGGAATCTCAGCTACGGCGATATTTAACCCTCATCAGAGATGCCGACTTGGTGCAAGAATACGCCCTCTGGCTGGCTCAGTATAATGCAGAGCTTGCGGTACAGATCTTCACCGACGACGCAGCACGGGTCAAATTCAATCCCCACCAGGTTGTCCCCTTACTGAAGAAGCACGCGCCTGGGGCTGTGCAGCAGTACCTTGAGCACCTTGTTTTTGGCAAGGGTCTCGACATCTATGCCGATGACTTGATCGGATACTACCTGGACTCCGTCCTGACGGTGCTGGAAAAGTCAGAGTCGGCAAGGGCTTCGCTGGCGGAGAGCTATTCGACCTATCGCGCACTCGAATCTCCCAAACCGACGTACCTCGATTTCATCAACCAGAATGCCCCGGATGAGCAGTGGTGGCAATCTCGACTACGCCTCCTTCAATTGCTCGGCAGCGGCGCGTATGCAAGCACCACAGGCGGCATGGGCAAAGACCTCACTTATTCGGTGTCAATGGTCTTGGAACGCCTGGCTCCGTTCTCCGAGTATCTTGTATCCGAGTCAATCATCCTCGACGCCCGCCAGGGCCGGCACAAAGAAGCACTCAAGCTCCTGACACATGGGCTGGGCGATTTCGACACGGCAATTCGGTACTGCTATTTTGGTGGTCCGGCTCCTGCCTTTGCGCAGACTATCGACGCGAGTGCGCTGCCTCCACGCACCGTCCAGCAGGAGCTCTTCAACTTTCTGTTCCATGAATTTCTGACAATCGAGGACGTGGAAGACCGCCTCGAGCGAACTAGCTATCTGCTGGGTAAGTTCGCGACGTACTTCGACCCATTGGGCATACTGCAAGATATACCTGACGATTGGAGCGTGGATATGCTCTCGGAGTTTCTGCTCCGGGGTTTCCGCGCTGCCACGACGGAAAGGAACCAGGCTGTTATCATCAAGGCGTTAAGCGCGGCACAAAATCTGCAGAAGCAAGCTGAGTTCATTGAAGTCTGCGAGAAGATTGGCGCACGGTTCGAACGGGATGAAGGCGCTGATGGTGACCTTGGAGCGCCGGGCCCAATGGAGGTAGAGCATGATGGTGCATGAAGCAGCAGATTCGGAAGAATTAGACATTAGTCTCACTGGTGCGAACCAGCGCACCGATGCAAGAGGCTATCTTTCTCGTGAGAATCCGTACTCGGACAATAACAAAGTATCCTCCCGCTTGCTTTGCGCCTATATTCCCAGAACAGAAAAAGACACAATAACTCCAAGCTTCCAAGAAGGAAATTCGTACAATCACGCTGAGAAGTTTAACAACACCGCCGTCCACCTCTTGATGGCGGCCGTCGAAAGACATCCTCCCACTCGCTCATCCCGGTCAATATCCCGTTTCTGCCTGCGCCGCGTTTCTTTCGGCGTCTCAGTGTGGTGCCGCCGCCATCGTCGACCGTCGTTCCGGAACGTATACTCGACCCGTCCCAGGCGTAACTATCACCGTACTGGATCCCGCTTGCTGGATCGTCCGGATCGATCTCCCCGAGCTCGATTTTCGTCAAGATCATGCTTGCAAGGCGGCTGAACAGGTCGTCGACATTCTGGCCCGTGAGGGCAGAAACTTCCATTGTGACAGGGACACGGGCTTGTGAAGCCCAGCGCGACACGAGGTCGGGATTGACTTCGCGGCCTTCGGCGGTGGTGGCCGTCCATTTGTTTGCGTTGAGAATGGAGGAGCCGCGTGACCTCGTCGTACTGCCGCCGACCGAGTCGTATGGTAGATATGACGTCCTACTTGAGGCGCTGGAGGCTGATGGGGCAGGTTGTTCGGTTTGTGATTGTATCGAACCCCCATTCACATGCATGGCTTGTGTCTGTATGTGCGTCCTGTTCCCGTCCGTGAGGTCCGATTTGTTCCCCGCCAGGATAAGTGTGAGGTTCGGGCTCGCTAGGGCTCTCGCATCGCTTAGAAAGGTGGGAAGGGCATTGAAGGACGATAAACTGGCGACGTCGTAGACTAGGATCGCGCCCGCGGCGCCTCGGTAGTAGGAGCGGCTGACCGACCTAAAGCGTTCGGTGCCTGCGGTGTCCCAGAGTTGTAATTTGATGCGCCGACGAGATGTGCCGGAGCCGATCCTGACTATTTTGGAGGAGAATTCGACCCCGATGGTTTGGGAGGAGAGGACGCGCCATTCTTGTTTGACGAAGCGGTGAAGGAGGCAGGATTTGCCGGTTCCGGAGGGACCCAGGAGGACGACCTTGGCTAGATAGTCGTACATGCTTCCTAGTTCCTTTGCGGCGTGTTAGATGGATGTGACCGTATTGAGTGATCGAAGAAGCGCACCTGATTCTGGTCCAGCATTGAACTGTCCTCTGACGCAGCCGATGTTCGACGCGGACGAGCCATGTTGGCGGCGACAGGAACGTGTCTCGCGGTCGGGCTGGTTGTGCCTCCGTGGAAAGATGTCCTGCGTCCATGGATTGAATAATGGTCACTGACGCGAGTTGCGATAAGGTATTTCATCTAAATCATATGCCGTAGATGGTCCTGGCGGATTGCGGGCCGGAACGCGAAGGTCAAGAGTTAGCTTACATAACGCAATTTTGGGACGGGACGGGGTGCAGTTTCGATCCATCTTCCGACACCTTTCCCTGCCGATCAGCCAAAGAGATGGGTAGACATTGTACATAGGGTCTGAGACAACTAAATCAGCCATCAGGCAAAGCACCGAGGTATATGTGATAGTATTCCGAGTTCTTATCTACCTGGAAGCACTGATCTGATCCGTCTTCCTGCGCCAACATTGGAAATCTTACGCAGGGCTCACACATCCCTCCCTGTCCGCCATTACGACGTAATGCCCTGTGGCTTACCCTGGACAGGGTTGAATCCCAGGCGTATGATGCAGGGCGAGGTTTTCATGGCGTAAGATACCTTTTCGAGAGAAAGTTTGCCCTGAATGTGCAATAGGTAGGCCTGTGAACGCCACAGCACCCTGCATTGACGGCTGTAGAATCGGTGACATGAAAGTAGGTCATGCTTTTTCCTTATATGCACTTGTTTGTAATGAACAGTCCACAGTGTGCAATCCTTCGTCTTTTGGAACTCAACAACCGTCGGAGTTTTGTGGCTGGCTGCCATAGCAAGGCGCCGCATACATCATGGCAACCTGTGTCCGATAAGCACATAATCCGTCCAGTGAGTAAAACCAGAGACGACGATCCGGCAGGTGTTGGCAAAATAAGTTCGCCGGACGACGTCGACTCGTATTCATCCTTCGGTGGACGGGACATTACGTAGTGGGATCGATGAAAAGAAAGTGAGATGCGATCATCATTTCCCCGAGTAGACGATGTGGCTTGCCTTAGTGAGCTGTCTGCCGGCTCGCCGGGGTCGCTAGTCCCTGAATCTTCGGACTTTGACAGCTCGCACACTCCAATCAGCACTTTGGTATGGAACCAATGGGCTGGAGTGGCTTTGGCCGCTGCGAATGACCTGGAGATGATCACCGCCGTCCTAAGGAGATCTTGGGAGAGCGATCGTCAGATTGCGCACTGGTGGCGGAGAAGGGGGGAACAAGAGTAGTAGTGGAAAACTCTCAAGGGGCAAGGTGAAAAAGAACAAAGGATGAGATCGATTGCTATCATAACTGGATTTTAAGTTGCAACCAGCCTTCACTTCCCATCGATTCGGTAACACATTTTTAAAACCGTGGGGTTGCCGAACGACTTTGCATATCAAATTTCCATCACTATCTCAAACTCTCCGTGCTCAATCAGTCCTTCAATCAGTCAGGCCATGCTTCTTCAGCCTGTCTCGTGACAGTCGAGCGTCTTATAACCTCCTGCTGAAGAGATAGATCATCAACTTTCGATCTCAACCAAATCCACCATCAGCTGTTACCTAGCACTTTCACAGGTGCCTTGACCATGGCGTCTCCCAAGCATAAGCCGATCGTCATCCCACCTCTGTCTTCCAGATACACGCCCATCATAATTCCGCCGACTCCCAAGTACATTCCCATTGTCATCCCGGAAATTCCTCGGTCACCCTCACCTCGAGACTCGTTTGACAGTACTTCATCATCGAGTACCCTCGTCGATACGGACCCAACACCATCAGAGCGTCCGTCGTTGTCACTGAACACATCACCTAGCGTACTTTGCCCGTACAGCACGAATGGATCAAGAACTCGAAGAGGATCACCACCACAGATCATTCTGGGTGCTATCGATGAGATGAGTGGCCATGTACAACCCGACGTACCGCTTTCCGCCGACAAAGAATCCAGTCCCATCACCAAACTCCATGCATATGCTTCTGCGCCGAATTCGAAGAAAAAGCCGACTATAGCATCCACGGCAAAACCTCCGCGGAATGAGTTTGAGTTCCTGGTCGGTCCTAATGGCGAGAGATTTAAGGATGTTCGAATGAACCGCAGAGCAGAAAACGCTAAGAGTGGAAGCGTCCTCAAACGTTTACTTCGCTTTTAATGAGTCTAGCTTCCCATAAAGATGACTTTTTGGCAGACTGGCAGAGTTGGATAGTTGGGAAATGAGCAGACCGAGGGACATGTTTACAGGACAAAGTCCTACCAGGGTGCGCCGTGCCCGAGCGAAGAGGAGCCAGAGTGGCTGGAATATGCAGATGGCTGGAATATGCAGACTCGATGTGATTATGGTCGGTTATGAGAATCGTGACCAATGTACCAAGATGATTCATCAACGTATGGACGCAGAAAGGGAAATACAGAACCTACTCCGGACAGATGACACCAGGAACAGGATGATGAATGACGAATATGTACAGTACTCGACGGAATACAAGTAGTTTCTACAGAGACCTTGGCTGCTTCAGGCCTTGCATAAGGAAGATCGGAATATGAGCTTTCACAAAAGGACAAATCAACATCAATGTTCGAGAATCTTTTATGTTTCAACCCGCACACGACTCTGGTGCATTAGAACTCTTGATCTTATCTTATCTGATTCACTGAACCTGGTTTTATTCAGGCCCCAGCCGATATTCACGATGGCGTCAACTTCAGACCTGGCAAGGACATCTCACCTTAGTTGGTACAAAACTGGCGATATGCATCCAGAAAAGATAGCAAGGCCCATGCAGAGAGTACGGGACCGTAAGTCTGTTTCCAGAAAGAGTGGCACTGTTTGAAATGAACTACATCCACTGGATCCATACCTGGAAAGTCAGAGTGAGCAGAGCCTAACAACTACCATATCGACCCAGGTCCCTTCCAATATCATGCCGCTGGTCAAAGGCCCGAATTGTATCGAATACTCCCTCCTGCGCCAGCGCAGGCACAACGCCTTGATCAGTAGCCGTACAAGACCACCAGTGCTCATGAGCTTCCGAAGTTGTGACCACGTAGGTCTGAAAATGCGGATTTCGAGGAGGAAGTATCCTGGCAGTCGACCTACCTGCTTCGTGGTATTGCTCCATTGCGTGCGTGATCGGGCCGTGCAGCTATTCCTGCAGGCTCAAGTAGAGTATGTCATGTAGCACAACTTGATAGACGTGCCCCCAAACATGAAGGATATTTGCCCTGATCCAAGAGGCCTGGTGGACAGACGTCCCTGCTTAGTCATTTGATTTCGGCACGAAAACGCCGTATTGGCGATTGACGCAATAATTTTATCGTCTTTGGCTGCGGCTTTGATTTCCTCGTTCCAACCTCGCACCGTTTTCCGCAGACTTGAATTGAATTTCTCCATCAACTATGCCGTGCTAGCCGTCACCAACAAGTGTCTGTCTCTCAGAAGTCACTCCCATTCGATGCTGCTCTTTCCGGTCCTGTCTTGATCGACTGTGCCTTGGGCTATTGAGATCCCCCATTCTCTTTCCACCCACTCACAGTTCTTGCTCATTCACCGATCTCCCAAAGAACTCCGGCTAAAGGTAAACTACACACGACAAAGACCCCTCCCACGCCCTGCGTGTCGCGGGCAAAAAAGTGCAAGTGTCTTGTTTCTCCGTCCCTTTGAGCCGTCGTGATGTTTGACTTTCCACTACTTTTCTCTGAATCATTCCCATGTTGTCTGTGTTGATTCCCTTTCGTCGCCGTGTTGTTCAGTTGGCCTGGTTCGTCGGCCTCCAACAGGCTTGAATATGAGGGTTGACGCCCACGACGACCCGTCGCAACGGGTAGACGTCAGTTCCCATACCAGCCTGCAAACTCCTGGTATGTTCTATTGCTCGTGGAGTGCGACACAAACTAATCGATATCTTGGTAGTGCATGCGTCAGGCGGCCCTCAGAGAACGCATCAGTTCTATCCTTCCGACGACACTCTTCGCGAGGAACCTCCACCAGACGCGCCTCCAGATGACGTACCAGTTGGACGAAGAGACTCGAAGAAGATAATACAATTCGGTCCAGACGACCCGGAAAGTCCTTACAACTGGTCAACCCGCAAGAAGCTCTATATCTTCTTCGCGGGCATCCTGACAGTCCTCAACAGTACCCTAGGCTCCTCCTTACCGAGCAATGCCATAGACTTCATCGCCAAAGACTTCAATGTCACTGCAAGGATCCAATTTCCATTGCCGATATCCTGTTTCCTTGCAGGCTATGTCGTTGGTCCAACCCTCTGTGGTCCTCTCTCCGAGAACAATGGCAGGAAACCAGTCATATTCGGGTTTTTCCTGCTAGCAACCATCTTCAGTATGGCCTGTGCGGTGGCTCCAAACTGGCCAGCCTTACTTTTCTTTCGATTTGTTTGTGGAATTGGGTATTCTGGCCCTATCGCTATCGTCAGCGCATTGTACGCAGACATTTACAATGACCCACGACAGCGAGGGGTCACGGTGGCTTGGTTCATGGTTGCGACTACTTTAGGGCCTATCGCGGCACCCGGCATATCAGGATTCATTGCTGAAAACACCACCTGGAGATGGGTTTTTGCTGTGGGCACGTTATTCTCAGCGGCTGTGATCCCCATCATTCTTCTTATGCCAGAAACCTACACACCGGTCCTATCAAGTCGGAAAGCCAAGAGACTCCGCAAGGAAACCGGCGACGGTGAAATCATTGCCAAAACCGATCTTCAGAAAAGGACTCTGCGACATGTACTGACAGTTGTCATGACGCGTCCTTACCGGATGCTTTTCCAAGAAGTGATTGTAATGTGCGTTTGTGCTTACATTGCTTTGGCCTATGGCATCTTTTATCTGTTCTTCGAAGCATATCCCATCATCTTCCAAGGTCCAGATTCGGTGTACAAGTGGTCACCTGGTCTTGCAGGTCTTGCCTTTTTGCCCATAGCGATTGGTGCCTTGATTGCAGCTCCGATTTTCCTTGGATGGGACTCATATCTGGCGAAAGCGCAGAAAAGGGGTGCGAAATGGGCTCACCAGGAAGAATATCGTCGACTTCCGCTGGCATGCATTGGAGGACCGTTATACGTAGTTTCACTGTTCTGGATCGGCTGGAGTGCAAAACCCGACATGTTCTGGCTTGCCCCAGTAGCGTCAGGCGTGACGTTTGGCATTGGATTCGTGTTGATCTTCATGGCCTTGTTGAATTACCTTACCGACGCATACGAGACTTTTGCAGCAAGTGCTCAGGGCATTGCGAGCACTTGTCGCAGTATGTTTGGCGTCCTGCTTCCTCTGGCATCGGCGAAAATGTTTTCCACTCTGGGTATTGCCTGGAGTTGCAGTCTCCTCGGATTCCTGGCCATGGGCATGTGCGTCATTCCGTTTTGTTTCCTCTGGTATGGCGATCAGATCAGGGCCAATAGCAAGTTCTGCCAGCAACTGAAAGCAATGAAGGAGCAGGAAGCTGCAGAGTGGGAAGAGAGTGAGAGGGAAGGCGCTCGGAACGCAGATGAGAAACGTGGCAGTCCGGAAAACGGGACAAACTCGCCGACCCCAAAGCAGGCGGAGACGATTTATGACAAGGTATGATGGACACGTGGCTGCATATACCAGCTTTTGATGAAGTTATTCAGCGGCATATAGACGGATGTGTGAAGCGAGGAGCGCGGAGTTTTACGCGCCGAAAAGCGACCAAATAATGAACTACGTGAACAGACCAGTTTCAGCATCAATACTTGAAACATACTGGCATGTTAGTATCTCGAGCCATGCTAGGTTGTCCCGACGTTGTCAACTACCAGATATCATTTTAGGGCTAAACGAGCCGATGAAGCTCCATTTGTCGGTAAACGGAAAGCTCGGACAGCCGATAAGCGGCGTTGGCTCCTGCCAAGCCTGTGGACACCTGCTTAATTGCGCCTACGGCATTATCTTTCCCTTGACAACTTGAACTCGACAACTCTTATCGTATCGACGAAACACCCTGGCGGCACAAAGCGGGTATGGGTGGGACCCAACTACCTTGAGGAGAATCAACTTATACCAGCATCGGTAGTTGATGGTAGTAGAATCTTCGATATCGACATACCGAGCCTAGAATGCTTTTGAGCAAGTTTGGTTTCTATGCCATCTTCTGGTTGGCAGTGTGAGCACGTTTATATGCATCTGCTTACGCCACCACGTTTAGGGCCAAATGTCATACTAACAGCTGTGGGACGTGCCTTGCACATGTCATAGCCAAAGTCTCTTTATCTGCTCAAAGGGGTAAGATGCTGATCAATGGACGCAATGACCATAACGAACCTCGTCTTCCACCATGCTTCACTGCCTTGTAACATGCTTCCACGAGCAGGTTATGTCAGAAAACACCGTCACATATCATCTTCGACAGCAGTATTTGACATGATGCCCCCCGTACCTTCTTGAACGACGACTTCATCATCATTCGACACCTTCATATCACTCGGCATACAGTTGAACCACTTCCCCTGACACGTTTGTTATTGTGCGAGAACATGTGCAGCTACCGAGATCAAGAAGGTTTGAAACCTACTATGTCCACAGTCGCAGCACTATTGCTAATCTACTTGAAAGGCCTGTTCCCAATCACGATACCAACCACTAGGCCCAGGTCAAGAGGGCGCCCTCAACGACAGTCCAAAAATTGGGGTGCGTACGCTCTATGGGTGGGCAACATCCCACAGCACACGACCGTCATGGGGTTGAGAGACTACTTCTCCAAGGCGGCTCCTCGAGAACTGCTCACCATTTCCTATAATCCAGACGCCAAATATGCCTTTGTCAATTTCAGCACCGAGGCCGCTCGTATCGCTGCAATCGCAAAGGCTGCTTCGCAACTGTTTGATGGAAAACGACTGGATTGTCGTGTACGTCAGGAACGCAATGCCAGATCGACAAAGGTCAGCTACGGCATTGGCCAATCTGACAAAATGAGGTTGTCACCCTCTCCTGATCGGTCGAAAGACATGTGGCACAAGATCGAAGAATTAAATAAACACCCAGAAGCCGATCGATTCCAATGGGGAAAGGACAAATACTTCATCATCAAGAGCTTTTCTCTGCAGGCTCTTCACCAGAGCCTGAGTACTAGCTTGTGGAATATCCCTAAACGCCATGTCGAGCGACTCAACCATGCTTATCAAGTGAGCATTTTTCTCAAATATATTTTCGCATCATGGTCTTGCTAACATGGCCTGTTCAGACAGCACGACAAGTCTACTTTTTGTTTTCCGTTAACGGGTCCGGCGAGTTCTTTGGATACGCCACTATGACCTCAGAAATCCGACATATTGACGATGAAGCTTCGCACTCTCCCAACTTGGAGCCAGGGCAGCCAACCACCATCCAGCTAACATCAAAAGAGCGAGACACCACACCGGAGTCAAGATCAAGAGCTTTCTCTGGTACGTTATCAGAAACTTCGCCCGGTTCTATCCACTACGAGCCAGCGAGACGGCGGATAATCTGGGAAGCATCACATCATTCTTCGGAGCCTGGCGACGAACTCTCCCCGGAAGATTGCAGCCCCGTAACACCCTTCGACTCGCCTAAATGGAAGCACGGTAGTCCGACGAACATGAAGACTGATGAGTACTTTTCCCCATTCCAGTCGAATACGACAGTGGCACCTTTACGGACGCTGTCCAGCAGTTGGATCTTGAATACCCCAGGTACGGAGGTGGAGAACATTAGCAGCCCCTGTCAAATTAGGTGGCTGTCCACACAGAACATGCCCTTTGATAAACTTCGGGGGTTGAAGAATGCTTGGAACGATAATAAGGAGATTCACATTGCCAGGAACGTTACTGCTGTGGAACCGGACGCTGCAGCAGTACTATTGATGCATTGGAAGAGCAGAAAGGAGGCGGAAAGATTGACGATTTCTAATGAGGCGATCTCGAGGGCCTGGCCGGGGTCGTGACACGTTAGTTGAATGGTGTTGGCTGGAGGATGTTGGTGGAAAACAGTTGTAGCACGGCGCCACGATGTAGCGAACAGGCGAGTCGAAGTGTATAATCACAGAGTAGCCAAAGGACGGAATAAACCTATTATTTTTGCTGTTCCGTTGCCGATTTGATCAACAGCCTGCCGCGGCTGAGAAGCCGATCTCGGTATCCTGCCAAGGCTGAGTTCCCCTATTTTCTCCAGCCTCACGTCTCTACCGTTTACAGCACCAACAGTGCCACCATGACCAGTTCACCACGTTCTTTTAGGTTTGACGACCACTATCCCTACACCTCGGCAGAAATCGCTTCAGTTCATCTCATAGCACTACGGCAACAGCTAATGACAACATTCCAGCAACAAAAGCAGATCCAAGCATACCGTCAGCTCCAGCTTGAACCACGCTTCTTGCCGCACCACTGCTTGATGTCGACGTAGCCGCAGCTCCACCGGCAGTCACAGTGACAGTCGTTGCACCAGACACCGAACCATTTGCCTGCTGCTGAACGAGTGGGTAGATGTCGACACCGGTGGAGTTCTGGCACAGGTCGTTCGACAACAAAGTCGCGTTGGCGCTGAAGCGGATGTCGGCACACTATACACAGAGAATCGTCAATTTTTGCAACGCAATAGTAAGACCTGATTCTAGTCTTGCAATGAAGACATAGTCACCATAGTGTTCGGGCTCTGCCGACCGGCTCCATTGTGAAAGGGCACAAGGGGGAAAAAGGACATACATTATACAACGCCGCCCCACTGTCCCCAACAGTAATAACCTGCAAACTCGCCTCCTGACCTTCCTGGATTCCCAAGTCGGCGGGGAGTCTCCACTTCGGAATACAAATCGTCCCATTGCCCGTCTCGTTGAGCATCATTGGGTTGAGAGAGATATTGAATGTCGATGTATTACTGCCGAAACCGAGGTTGAAGGAGACGTATGTCCATGGGTGGTGGAAGTCGATTAGCAGTGAACCGCCGTCGAGGGGCCAGAGTGTTCGGTTGGCGTTGGATGTGGTGGTGCTTAGGACGTTGGCGCCTAGCACCACAAGGTCAGTATATGGGTTTTCGTGCTGGAGACTCTATGTTCAGTGCGGATGGGGGATAACCGTACATGGAAATATATATTGAGATGCGGGTGGGAGGAATGAGTCGCCTCGCCATGTTGGGTATTGGAGCTCGAAGTGGGCGGACACCAACGACGCAGCGAGTAAGAGAGTTAGGGTGTAGAGCAGCATGGTGAGGTCGTGGCTGACTATACAGACCACGAAGGCGGCTACGCGGTGTGAGAATACAAGGCTAAGAGATAGGAAGTACACAATCACAACAGGAGTATTGAAAGCTAGACTTGATGAGGTGGAAGTGCAAAAGGTTCAAAAACAATCATCTTCGCACTTATATACTTCTCAAGTGCTGTGAACCCCGCCCTGCTGGTCTCTTTACAATGGACTAGCCTTGCTGCCGCCAAGGGGTCTTACCGACGCCACGAGCAATGCAGTGCACTTCAGGAGTCTTCATTGAGTAGAACAATACGGTATGTTTTCGTATGGACGAATTTGAAAACTTGCTCAACATGCCCGCAAGATGACCTTCAAGGGGATTGGCATTCTTGGCTGCAGGGGACAGAGTGGAGACTGTGGTCATCATATCCAGACCGACAGGAGTAGCCAAGCTCAAAATGCGGTGGTCTGGAACGACTGGGGGTGTTGAGCGACTAGGGGACCAGCCGACTTGTTACTGTGAGCGCCATGGACGATCTATAAGGTGTAAGAGAATGTTTACACCTAGAAGCAACATGACAAGCACGACTAACCTCAACGAAGCAAGAGATGCTGCGTGTATTATCACCAGAATCAAGGTCCAAAGGCGAATTCCTATTGTTTTCGCTAGAGTATGCCAAAGATTTACCACCCATAAGTCTCACAAAACAGATATATACCTTGAGCGCCAGTGCCCTTATGCACCGCTCTTTCATCAGACAGTCGTGCCACATAATTTCGTACAGATCCCATAAACTGGTTTCCTCCGCAAGCAAAGATCCCTGTCTCTCCCCAAGCAGATTCCACCACAGGTCGAACCAAAACATCCAAATTCGGCCTTCCGTAGCTGATCTGCAAGTCACGCTCATCTACGGATGCAGAAGAAGATGACGACCGCAGCGACCTTTGAACCACAGCCTCATTCTTCCCCTTTTCCGCCCCAAGATCAAGCACTGGGGACGTCACATCTGTTCCAACACCCATGGTCTTCTCACTGGTAGATTGCACTTGCGAATCTTCCAGGAGAATGTTTCTGCTCGTGCTTGACGCCAAATCCGTACCGTCTTTGGTGATGAATATGCATATCGATATCGCGACATCTCGTTTCTGAGCTTCTCTCCATGCAGATAGTAATTGATCCTTGAACCAGCCAAGCTGATCAGACTGGCGCATGATCCAGACGAAGCGGATCTGTCGAAGATGGTGCCCTGTCGACAGGGCTTGCAGGAAGAGCGGCACCGTGAACGACGCACCGTTACCAGTAGCCATGAGGATTAATGATTCATGCCGATCGATCGATGGTGGCTGACCCCATGGACCGCTAATGAAGGAAAGAAACGAGCTCGGGCTCTGCAGACTCTGGCAGCGCCGATGTAGACGTCGAGTAAAGCCGGAATGTACTCGAATGTAGAGCTCGATCTTGTCGTCGCCGTCGTTCCCCGTGACAATCTTCGGCACGTTCGAAATAGTGAAGGGGTGTGCCTCGAACAATCCTGCGCGCGGTATCGACAGGTATACATGTTGACTAGGTTTCCAGGAAAATTTGACATCCCATATCGTAACGTGAAGATAATCAGAGGACAAAGCTTTAACATCCGCCGTGTATCCAACGATCAACTTTTTCGACTGTCCCGTTGTTGCTCTCCGTTTGAACATGGGAAGGAGATTCAGGTACACCGTCCTCAACGTCCTCAAAGCCCTGTCGAAAACGACAACACCGATCGCAAACCAGACATTGTACGCAGCATAACTCGGCACATGCACATGGACCAGCCAGAGCAACACAAGTGCCGCAGCAAGATGTTGTAGAAACCATAACTCATAGCTGAGATTGCGGAAGAAACCAAACCCAGTAATGACCATCCAGCCAATTGTTGCCCACGCACCGAAACCGTACTTGACCATGGGCATCCACTCCATCTCTAACGTGACGAAGTGCGCAATGTCCCATTCGCGAAAGAAAAACGACCAGTGGACAATGACAGTCAGGAATATTGTTCGGGCGACCCATCGATGTAGCCAATTTAATCTTTCATACGAGATGCCTGTGAGTATCCCAATAAGATTGAACTTGCCCGACAGGACGTAGATCAATGGTAACTGGGTGACGGACACCCAGGCTGCGCGGAAACCGACGATTTCCCATTTATAAGCGTAATTCGAAGAGGATGGTGTAAGGATTGTATTGGACCACAACATCGTCAGGATGACCATCCAGTAACCCAGAAGGAAGAGGCATTTTCCGAGAGAAGGTGGCGTGAAGTATCTGCTGAAATTTCCCGTGAAGGTCCATGGTTGGGGATAGGATAGCTCTCTGCAGATTGTGATGAGGGTGTCATAGGATTGGGCAAGGGTGTTGTTGGGTCGAGAGGGTATGGTATTGGGGTTTTGTTGACTCTGTCGCTTGCTTTGGCTTGTCAGCATTCTATATCAACCAGGAAATGTACATGGCAACTCACAAGACAAGAACTCGGAGTCTGTCAATCACTCTGCGCACAACGAGCAGGCCGACGACCGCGACGACCAGGTACCAGAATACATGGGCGATATGTTTGTTGGTTGGGGTGAACATGCCCGCACTGGACATGTCCATGCCTCCCATTCCGGACATTCCTGACATGTCCATTTTGGCGATTTGACTTGACGATGGTGAGAAGAGGACAAGAGCATGTCTATGAGGTGGTGGTGTAGTCTAGGATACTGCACTGCGCAGTCGGCATCCTCGTCAGCGTCAGCGTATGGGCGCAGTCTACCACCACTTGAACCAGTCAACGGAGAAATCCTAGCGATCAAGCGACCCAGATGCAATGACTCTCTGGTCATTAATAAAACTTGCTCTCTCATATACTGTCATGGAGTGATTGGTGGAAAAACATGCTCAGGGAAACTTGCTCATATCCACAATTACTTGGAATACTGCAGCCTCATAGCCAGATCAGAACTAGTCAACCTCACCGACTCCTGTCACCCACCTAATGCCCCTGGCTTACACAGCAGATCACTGGGAGACATGGAGACACTACCGTAACATCTTACCACAGTACAAGCCATAGACCTCATCATCCGTTTAGCAGTAAAAAGAACGTGAGGACAGCGAAAAAAGGAGTCCAGAAATCCAAATAGAAATAGTCTCCGTCTTGGCCTTTGATCTCTTACCTTTTGTAAGCTTCTGTTCTCTAAATCATTATTCCCTCAATTGCAAAATCCAAGCGTTTGGTTAATCAATTGTCATCGAATATCATACTCCAACGCTTCAAAAGTTTCTTCAAGTCGTAAACTCATCATGCAATTCGTGTCTCTTCTTTCTCTTCTGTCCATCTGGACTGCCTGCGCATCTGCCCATTTCATCCTCCAATACCCCAACTCACTCGGCTTCGACGATGACAACGAGGGCACAGCACCATGTGGTGGCTTTGCCATCACCTTCAACTCCTCCGATGACGATATCCCCATCGGTGGCTTCCCCGTATCCATGTTGAGCACACACCCAGCTGCGGACTGGCTTTTTCGCGCAACACTCGATCAACAAGCTCCCTTCAATTGGACAAATCTACTGCCTGTTGTCTCCGAAACTGGACTCGGACAATTCTGTCTCCCTGCTCTCACAGCTCCATCTGACTTTGCTGGAAAGGACGGGGTGATCCAGGTCATTCAAAACGGTCCAGATGGCGTTCTTTATCAGGTATGCCTGAAATTTCATTTTGGACAAGACAACTTGCTAACCACGCCCGCTTCCAGTGTGCTGCAGTTCACTTCATCAACGGTGTCAACAGCACGGTCAGCTCCAGCTGCACCAATGTCACCGGCTTGACAGCGACTGTGACCAATGAAAACAACTTCAACACCACTTCTTCCTCATCAGCCACTTCAAGTGGTGCAAGTAGCACCGGCACTGCCGCGTCCGCCACCTCCTCCGGAGTTGCTGCTGCAACAAACGGTCCTGTGCTTGTCCAGAATCTTATTCTCGCCGCGGGCATTGCAGCGCCGTTCCTGTTGTAAAGAGCGTCTGCCAGAAACACAACGGGATTCTGCTTGAGACGTGGAATGACAATGTCTTATCATGAGAAATGCATTTGTATGAGCAAGCGTTGCAAAAGAAAAGAAAGTCCTGTTCGTTGGGAGGATGATTTTCCTTTCCAGCGCCCGAATCGACGCGGAGTTTCTGTAGCTTGACCAATCCATAAATCGGCCCTTGGCTCATGGGAGCTTACGGATCAATGCGATTGAGAAGTAGGTGCTCTCAGAAACCAATGTACCATGTGACGGCGTTTTCGCCGCTTTTGGAAATCCTGCGTTGCGCTCGATTACCGTTGCCAGGTAGATGTCCCCCGAGCGTCTTCCCGCGGCAGTCGCGGGCACTTGAGGCATGCGCGGCACCGCTCTGCGCTGTTTCCGTACACGGTAACGCATGAGGCTTCAGAAGTACGTGCAATGACCCCTCCAGTCGCAACGACGCCCACTCTAGTGTACCACCAGTATTGCCTTGACTTTCTCTGACATGAAGTGATATCTGTGAGCTTTGCGCTGGCAATCATCCCCACCAGTGGCATTGTGCTCTTGACTGCCAATCGAAGCTTCCAGATCGCCCGCATTGATAGTCCAGGCATCGATGTGGCCACTGTAAGTGGGGAGGTGACCGGTCGATATCGTCTTAGAGAAAGTGATCGACCATGAGTGCATTGTGCCGAAGCGACCACGATGCGTGCCGTACCCTTCGCGGGCGTAGTCCAGCTAGACAACGCGAAGATCCCTCATTCCAAGGACGCTGTGCGACGAACCAAGACGTCCGAAGCTTGTTTCTCGTGGGAGTTGTGAATTGATTGGTCGCACACCCACATCAGGCGCCACCACCACCTTGGTGACCGGGAAGGATTTGTCGACACAACGCACAAAACCCTCAGGGTCTCAGCGGGACGAGGCCGTCAAGAATGGGAATAAGTATCTCACCACTCCGACCCTTTCTTCTTCTTTCTTGTAGATTCACACAAGCACCATCAGCACCTACTCGAATATCATCCACCTCAACCTTAACAAGAATCCAGCCTTCAGACTTCTTCAAATAACCTCAACATGGGTCCTTGCACGTGTTCCGGCCCCAGCAGCTGCCAATGTGGGTCTGGCTGCAAATGCACTTCTTGCGGAGTAAGTTGGTCAGGACCCCTTAAGGAAGCTGACGCTGATCTTCTAACAGCACTAAACCCCCCTCTTTGACAACTTTAAACAACAACAACAACAACAACACCTTACCGTCTCTTCCAGCATAAGCGTTGAGAGTGTGTTCTTTGGCATTAGTGCAACGGTGCTGTTCAACGAGACAACGAAATGATGTTGGGTGTCTCAAATTGAGAAGGAGTGTTGGAGCAGCGCTCACTGTCGTTCTTTCAACTTGGTAGTCAGTCAGATAAAAATGTCAGAGGTTGTCCCCGTCGATGAGGTTGAGGTTGTCCGCCTTTTCACAGGCATTGACAGGCACAATCGTCGTTCCTCGTTGGCCCTGTCAATAGACAATTCGCTCCACGGCATCACCACAGTGAAAGGTCCCATTCTTTCTCAGCTTCAACATTGTCAGTCCCTACCACGATCATTTAGACAGGAAACATGCACATACCTAGTAACTGGTGGAATTGCCGCCGTGGACCTGAGGCTCCCAAAGTGTCTCGCTCCTGCCATAGCTCCAACAAAAAGTCCCTTGCCGAGTCCGTATTTCGTAGAGCGTACCTTCGTCTCATCGTCTCCACCCAATCCATGACGAAAAGCCGGTCTTCCTGTTCATGAGCAGCGCATCCAATAATGAATAGCGGCTGCAAGGTTGCAACGCCGGGAGACGCAAAGTCGTGCAGAGTTATTTGTTTCAAGCAATTTATGCCCCGTTTGACGGCAGACTGAACAGCGATGTCTGTGATGGGCACGTTCATGACTCTTTGGTAGACTTGGAGCAGTACGGCGATGTGGTATGCTTCGTTTAGGCAAAAGAAATCCGATGATGTGTCGGAGTACTCGCTGGTGGGATCAAGTTCGATGACGGGATCATCCAACATGGCATTGATCTTTGAAATCAGCGCTTCTGATCTAGTTGTGTGTCCGTTACGCAAAACTTTAATGGCCGAATCGGTATCTCCAAGTGCCAATTCCAGTTTCTGCAGTGCTTGACTCTCTTCGTAAAGCGTGTCGACCTCATCGACCACTGGAAGGAGCTTCGTGGAGAAACCATCATAGACGTCAATGTAGTGGCTTTCGTTTGGTGGGGCCAAAGTCAAGGCTGGCCTTGCCGCAGCCTCCAAAGATGAATTTCCCAGGAGCAGTGACAGAGATTGGAGCGACTTCCATAATCTCCAGAGGACCAATATGTTCCCCGAATCCGGTTCATGAGCTGAAAAGTAGTTGCTGATCATACTCGCAGCTCCTTGCAGATGCAATCTCCAAGATCGAGGCTTTTCGCCTCCGGCTAGGATATCGCACAAACATAGCATCAAGGCGGTAGCAATGGATTGTTCATCAACACTTGCATTGTGGCCAATGTTTTGCAGTCGCAATTGTTGGAGGCTGGTAAAGCGCAATTGCGCAAGATAAGCCTCGTCAGCGTAGGACCCGAGTGAGATTTGATGAATTGCTGACAGTCCGAGTATGGCGGAGAGCAGGTGTGTTCCATGCGAGGTATCAAGAGCCATCGGTAGCAGGACTGTACAAAAATCGTTCTGCATGGTTTGATGCAAGGACAGATAATTTGTTACTGTCACGGTGAAGTGGTCCAGCAAAGATCGATCGACATTCGATAGCCATGGAAGCCAAGCAGGATTTGGTATCAGTTCAATGGAACCCAGAACGTTGTGAAACGGACGAGTGGCAGGAACAAGATCATTGGATGAGGCAAGCTCAACTGAGTCTGCGACGCTGGAAGTATCGCCGATATCAGGCGTGAATGCGCGACTCTCGGGGACTTCGTGGGCATATGATGTACCTTCCGCAAGGCTAGCATCGATAGTCAAAGCGCCCGGGCTTGACAATGAGCCGATCGGACTGATACTGTCCTCGACGAGACTCGCTGCAGTGTCAGGTGATTGAGGATTGATCGTGGGTGCTTCACTTTGGTTAGGCCCGTACACGAATGAGAAAGCTGCGGGTCTATCAGTCCACTTGTCATAGATCTTTACGTCTCGATCGTATCTCACCATCTGTACTTGCGCCTTGCTCAGACTGTTCAACCACTGCTCCGGTTGAGAGTACCTGACCAAAACAAGACTTGCGAAAGGAGCGCCCACCCCATTTGAGAGGCTTGTCATATGAGCATGACTTTCCTGTCTTCACGCAGTACTCACAACTCGGTCGCTCCTCCGTGCACTTACGGTGCATGCGACGGCATTCGCGACAACCACCTCTGGATCGAAGTTGCTTCGCCATGAGATGTCACACACTGGATATTGTGCGGGTCAATCATGGCCAGCTCCGCTTCCTGGGGAAATCTGGCGCACGTGCGGAAGAAGGTTATAACAGGAAATTTGAGGATACAAGTGCCTTGTTCAACATGGCCATATATCGTCGATAACATGGCCTCGAATGTCCGAAAAGGAAATTATATGCGGTTGCTAATGAAGTTAGAAAAGAAAGTCGGGGTCTCAAAGATAGGAAATTTCGGATAGCATCGACTTTCCTGTTAGGTATTAGTCCCATTCAACGCATGCCGAGGTCCGTGGCCATCACGGAGTTCCCCGTTGCATTACACGTCCGCCTCCCTTGAGGCTACATTGCTTTTCCCTTTTGATTTGAGCGCAACCGTTGATGATTCGTTGTAGCCTGGACTTGGAAGACCAGCTTCAGCAATTCTATGTGCAAGATTGGCCTCCACAACCTGGAGATCGGCGTCTTGCGTAGAAGAATATGCTGGGGTATCCTGCCAACCACTGCCGCCATGGATTTCTGTTTGGACACAGACGAGCGCGAATAACGCAGAAAGAGATTTTCTATGTCGGGCGCGATCATGACTACGATTCTTCGCGGTGGCCGGCTGTTCACTGGCACAACGGACTCTGGACATGAGGGGATCGAGATTCAACACAGCTGCATGGTGATCAAAGACGACGTTATCCTTCACATTGGCGACGAGAGCGATTCTCCCGTTCTGCAGGTCCGTCAAGATGGTGCCAAAGAAATTGACTTGCATGGGCATCTGGTGCTCCCAGGCTTCATCGACTCACACTGTCACATCTCCATGCTTGGACTAGCATTGGGTAAACTGGACGTCAAGCACTGCAAGAATATCGACGATATAAGAGGCTTGATCAAGGACTATGCCAGCGCAAACCCTTCGCTGAAGCTTATCCTCTGCAGAGGCTGGATGCAAGACACGACCGATGGAGTCACCCTGGCGAGTTTGCTTGATGACCTGGATCCGCGTCCCATTTTGATCGAGGCAAACGACGTGCATTCAACATGGTGCAACACGGCCGCTCTGGACGCTATGGGTGTCCAGAATATGCCTGATCCTCTTGGAGGAGAGATTCTGCGAGACGGGGATGGCAAGGCTTCCGGTTTGATGTTGGAGAATGCCTCTTTCCAGATTGTTTGGCCCTATATTGCCAGTCAACTGTCTCGGGATGATAAGATTGAGAATGTGCTCAGAGGAATGAAAGCATACGCCTCATCTGGCTACACCGGCTTGATCGACATGGCAATGGGAGAGGAAGATTGGGAGATCCTTCAGCTTCTCAAATCTCAAGGGAAACTCAATTGTCGGATCGCTGCACATTGGTTGATCGAACCCAAGGCGACCACGCAGGAGAATCTCGCTCAAGTTGACCGGGCAATCGAGCTGAACAGACGGTTCAATGCCGAAACGTCCCCAGACCTGCGTATCCAAGGCATCAAGCTCATCTGTGACGGAGTCGTAGACTCTTGTACCGCATCCTTGTGTCAGCCCTACACGTCAAATGGTATTTCGTGCGAGCCGATTTGGACCGCCGATATGCTCGCTCCAGTCCTTCAACGAGCACAATCGGCCAATCTGCAGTGTGCCTTTCACGCAGTTGGAGACAACACGGTCAAGGTCGTGATCGACACGATTGAACAATTCGGCATACCAGGACGGCGACATCGTATTGAACATATGGACTTGACTCGTGCTGAAGATACACCACGGTTAGGCAAGCTCGGTATCACGGCATCGATCCAGCCCATGCATTCGGACCCAGCCATCTTTTCGGCGTGGCCGAAACTGGTGGGCGACAGCCGCTGCAAACGTGCTTTTGCATACAAGGAGATGGCTGACGGCGGCGCTCCCATGGCAATTGGTACAGATGCCCCGACAGCGCCTTTCTCGGCATTAGAGAATTTGTACGTTGCGACGACGCGGCGGTCCACGATAAATCCAGACTCAACCGAAACGATTAACAAGAACTTCGCCCTGCCTTTGGCGACAGCTCTGAGCGCAGCAACCAAGGGTGCAGCACGTTCTTGCTTCGCGGAGACGTGGATGGGGCAGCTCCGACCAGGATACAAAGCAGACTTTACGGTCATCGACACCCAGCTAAAGCCTGAGGCTCTGCTCAAGGCTCGAGTTACGCAAACCTGGTTTGGTGGGAAAAAGGTGTTTGATTTCGAGGCGCAGTCTTCTTGAGGCTGTGTGAATCAAGATGTGCACACCTGTTCACGAACAAACCCAAGAACAACAGTACACTAGGGTCGCGAGGCATACTTGCAACTTGCATTAGCCCGATGAAAAGTGTTGTCCTTCCGGTTCTTTACATTCCTGAGGTGCACTACTCCTCAGCCACTCCAGCTTGGCTATCAAAGGAGCACTGTCCTCCTTCCACTAGGGCATAATGAGCACTCACGCGTAACAGGTGGAGGATGACTCGGCTCGCATTTGCATCTCTTTTGCCTGACCTTAGGCACTCAAGGGATGAGACCCTTCTTGCCACGCATGGGCCTACATGGAGCATGATTTTAGTGATGTTTTACGTTGCACCCGCTATCGGCGGGATGGTCGTGGTTGCGCAAATGCTGCTAGGGTACGGTGTTTGCACCAAAATCACATGAAGATGCGAGTGGTTGTGTCAATGCTTCCGACTCGCTCGAAAAAGCAGCAGGATGGTCAGGTAGTGCAGCTTCAGCTGGTGCTTCCGCAGAGAGAGATATCATTTCCTGGAATGGTCATTTTGTTTGGAGAACGGTTCGCCAGTCGCTGATACCGAAAGGCACTTTGGAACAATGGATCGAGTGTTCCAGTCAATCAAGTTTTCAGCATCAAGATGCATACCAATTTCACCAAAATTCCAGGGTCTCGTAACAACACTTCACGCCTGAACATCGTCCATGGAAACCTCCACAAAACTGCCATCCAGCGCCACGCCATCAGTGTTTTGAGACTGTGAATGCACTTGCGTACCAGGTGTAGTATCCTCTTCACCGTGCTGGCTTTCCAGCACAGGAAGCGGTGGGAACGCTTGAGACAAGCCACCAAGAAACGGATCGGGCTCGCTCTGAGCACGGGGCAGACCACGACTGCCATCACTAACAACCGCGGAAGCGTAGATATTGTCCACAGGGTACGACGCAGATATCTGGTCCATAGTGTGCCCAGTCAATCGTGACTGCAGCATAGCATCGTGGTGAGCGAGGGGATGAACGTTCCCAAACGCTGACTCGAAGCCATTGCCGTTGTTGTGGAAGATATGCGATGGTGAATCTGGGTTTCGCAGTCCAGGAAAGCTGTGATGTGAATGCAAGCTTGGACGTAGGGCCAGAGGTAACACCCGCAGAGGTTGATGGTGATGTTCCGCATGCGCATGTGGAAGGTCGTGACTGTGATCTAGACCTAGACCGTCATGCGTCAGCGGTCGGGAAGCGTCGTGGTAGTCACTGCTAGCAGCGAGCAAGGCAGTCCTTAACGTTTCCTCGTCGTGGTCTTCTCGAGTCCATGGATGATCGTCAATATTCTCGTGACGGCGTTGCTCTTCTGTCAGAAATCTTAGCACAGACAGATCCTCCTCGTTCAGTTGGTGCCAATTCTGGTCGCTCAGGTTGTTGGATTGTGAGAGGTCTGGCTCCTCTTTTAGTTGTGGGGAGGGAACAGCTGCTGCTGATTGAACGGCCTCTTCGGCGCCGAGCTGCTCTTGCAGCGCCTGATGTGCTTGAATGTTGAAGCGCGTCAAGGGTTGATCTGGTTCTTGCGCGGGCTCATGTTGACTTCCGTTCACGACTTCATCTTTGACGTATGTCATATTCGACAACGATTGTTCTCGTCCGAGTGGCTGGGGAATTTCGAAAAAGTTTGCCGCCTGCATGGCATCAGGCAAAGATGTCTGAACATCCGCGTGTGCCATTTCGAGACTACCATGTTGTTGGTCTATAGTAGATTCGCCACTAAATCCTTGTGTGCAGGAGACGTGGAAGGTTGACTGTAGCTGGTCCAGTCCAGCCATTTGTGCCGAGTCCAGTGCCATAAAGCCATCTTGGCACAGTTCCTCGTCCATAGAGCTAGGAAACATGTCGAATGAAAGCCCCTGATGCTGCGATAAGAAGTGGCTGTTGTCCTCGAACGAGCCGATACTGGTGCCGTAATCAACCATAGGATCCATAGGCAGGGCAGGCAGATCCATCCCTGTCGCAGTTGATGCTGATCCGTCTGGACCTGGTGAGTCGGAGCTCGACCGCAGGGTAACATTCCGCCACGTCGTAACCGCGGCAGAGCTTGAAGCTACTTGCGAGAACTTCCACAGCAAGACTGCCGCCCTCCTGGGTTTCTGATTCTTGTGCGGCCGCTGATCACTCTTACACCGCAGTGCAAAGATTTCTTGCATGATAGTCAGACCTTTAAAGAAGTTCTGCGAACGCAGATCTGCGAGCTCCATGGCGGCAATGTTTTTGTTCTCTTCCGCCAATTTCCTCGTTTCTGTGAGCGACGTGAGGACCGAAGCCCACCACCTCGACTGGAAAAGAGGTTTGACATTGCCCTCTTGAGATCCATAGCATTCCTCATGCGTAGGCGGCATGAGCAGATGGCCATCCTGGTAGATGTGCGTTATGCACGACCAGGCTTTCTTTTCCTTGGCCCACTGCATCTCAGGCCACTCGTCACATTGAAAGTCCAGTTCGAGGCCGATGCCAAGCTTGGAGTGCCGCGGCGGAAAATCGTTCATCAGGTAGAAGCTGGCGTTGAAGAGAACCATTTCGCAGTCGTTGAACGTCGACAGTTCGTACCTGTTGCTGTGCAGGTGCGGGAAAGCGTGCCCCCAGTTGTCGATGGCCTCATCCAGATGTATGTCCATCAATTGATTATCATCCAAGCGGGTATAGTTGTGAAGCGCTTGCTGCAACTCGCCTGGCAGGCTCACCCACATTTCGAAATGGACACGCCGGACACGATAGCTTGAAAGGCAAACGATCATCGCGGCGCTCCCCTCGGTGCCGCAGTCGGTGTCGATCTCTTTCTTCATAAGACTGTGCTGACGTTGTCGATCGGAGAATCCGGCCATCTTGTGTCTCTTAGCCATTTGATGGCCTGTAGAGTTGTGATACATCTGAGGGCCTTCTGGTGCTTTTGTATCGTCTGCATCTTCGGACTTGATCAGACAATCCCCTGTATATGATCAGCATGCGCCGAAAGCCGCCGACAGGTACTGACGAACATTCAGGCATGCCCCGGAGAAATCTGTCCAAGACTTGAATGTGACTCGAGACCTGTTTCCTCTCTCGCCATACGCCTGTCCTTTCATAGATGTATCTCGCTATGAGCATGTTGCGTCCGTGTAGCCTTCCAGCTTCTGACCATTTCTTGCGTCCCATGGGCTTGATCGCCACGAGTGCTTTCTCGTTGTCAGGTCATCTGCTTCGGACACATGATTGTAATCAAGACTTACCATCCTGAAATGCATCTTCGATAGGTTGAGGCCATATGGGCTTTCCATCTTTTCCAATATCTTGCCTGGGACGACGGCGATATTCCTCATACTTTGGATGACTCAAGTATGGTCGATCTTGGTTCAGTAAGGCCCTGTTAGAGTAACGGAACTTGGAAGATTTTCGTTGTTGCTTTTGTTCAAACGAACCATCTGAAAAGTCGTTTGATCCCAATGCTACTGGAGGTTGGAATAAGCGGATCGGAACCTTGACTTCAGGCCCTTCTCCGAGAGACAATGGACGCTGATTCTCAATCCCGTCTCCTAAGCTGGCAATTGAGGACTGTATGTTGCCGGACGAGATGGAGAGGGGGTTCATTGTACTGAGTGCTTGCTCTTGGGAGTATCCGAGTGCAGACGACCCGGAATGTTGCATGTTCATGCCCAATGCGTGCTTGAGAATGGGCAGAAAAATGTGTACGCAGGCGAGGACATAAAGACTTTGGAATGAATGAGAGGGAATGCAAAGGCCCAAGAGTAATATCACAATGCTTATAGTGTCATCCACCAAAGAGGCCTCCTTGTGCATCCAATCTTTCCATAGATGAACTCATATTACTGGCCTCGACCCTTCACGCTTTTGGTTGGGCAGAAGATCGTACCCACAGACTGTGATTTCTTTGCCGTCCAAGGAATTGTGAACAAGCAAGACAGCAATCTCGTAGCAATACGTGCTCCTTCACCGATCCTTGCCGCACAGACGTTAAAAGTCGGGGAAGGTGAAGCAAGGGATGGACGTCCGGCCGTTGTAGGGAAAACAAAGAATCTCGAGTACGGCAATATTCGATGCGTTAGCAGCAAGCAAACCGTTATCGATCGGGCAAGCAACAAAAAAGTAGGCGTTGCCCTGTGCGTTGCTCGGTGGCCAAAGTATGCTTGTCCTTTAATCCAGGCCCGGAGTGATATAGTCAACAGCAGCTTGACCGCTCGAACGTGGCACATCCAGACTCTTTTCAGGGCATTTCGAGTCTCGCCAACAGAACTCGATCGTGTTCGCTCATAAACAATTGACGAACCTGAGCAATTTGCCATACCAGAAGAAAAATCAATCGACCACGGCAACACTTAAAAGGGGCGTCGAAAGGTCCGGAGAACGGCAGAACGGCCTGCAAGGGGGCTGCAAATCTAGCCTTTTATTGATCTCTCAATATGCCTCGACATCATCCTGTTGTGCACCAGCGTTGAACTTTTTCCGAGCTGATCCTGTCATCCGATGATGATTTAACGTGTCCTGGGCATCCTGGACTTTCCTCTCCATGGCTCGTATCTCAGCTTCAGGATCAACGGTTTCGCCCTCAGCGAAATCAAGGACCAGTTTTCGTCCCAGCAAATGAGTGTTTGAAAGTGCCTCTAGAGCATTTTCGGCTTCTTTGGTCGTTACAAACTCAGCAAATGCAAACCCACGAGTCGAGTTGTCGAACTTCTTGGGCATACGAACTGTGCGGAGCTGACCATACGCGCCGAAAAGAGCACGAATGTCCTTTCTTGTAGCCTCAAATGGTAGGTTCTTGATGATGATCTTTGTCTTCTGTGCGTTAACCTTCTTCGACGTGTCTTCTTTACGACGCTCCTCCGCCATATCTGTCGACTTTTGCGATAGTTGCACCAAGACCTCGTGTCCATCGAGTCGTCGACCATTCATGGTGGCAAGGGCGGCTTCGGCTTGACTCTTGGACCAAAACTCCACGAACCCAAAACCCATGCTCAGAATCTCGCCGGGTCGTTTCGCATCGGTTCTGGTCTTGACTCGTGCAGACAAGAACCCAGGCAGCGGCTTGAATGCTTCTCCAAGCCGGGCTGTGGTCGTCGAGAAGTTCAAGTTGCGCACAAAGAGCGTCGTAGTGGTGCCTGTCGACGGTTGAGTCTCATTTTCTAAAATAGCAAGGGGTTCGGCGGCAGCATTAGTCTCTGCAGGTTTTTGTTTTCCTTCCCAAAGCCCCTGTGGTGCTCTTTCGAGATACAACACAGACCCTCCAAGATTTCGATAAGCTAACTGCTTGAGTGCTAAGGTTGCAGCAGAAGGCTCCTCAAACTGTGCAACAGCAACTGTCCCGGTCGTTGGGAAGACCAGGCGCTCGACTTTTCCATGCTGACTCAACATTTGGAACAGTTCCTCTGAAGTGGTACCATATGAGAAATTCTTCAACAATAGCGTACGGTCGTCACGGGCCGAGTTCTTGAATGCGTCGACGTTGACACCATGAGATCTCAAATAATCTTTGGTCTCTTTGATCACACTGGTCTCAGCATGTGCTTGCTTGACAGCAGCGTCAGCCGAGGCAGGGTCAAGCAATTCTGATTTGGCTACTCCTAACCGATCGGCTACCGAGGCAAGGACGGCGTCGGGGTTCATGTAGAGGGAATTCCAGCTGAAGGTCGATTTGGAAGCGTCGTTTTTGCGCTTGATGGCTTTTTGTTTCTTCAGTGGCAATTTTGAGATTTCGAAGTCGCTTAGCTTCGACGTTTTCTTGTCCGAAGCAGGTAGCACGTGCAATAGTCTGCCATGAAAGTCTTTGCCGTCGAGCTCCAAGAGAGCCTTCTCTGCATCGCTGGGTTCGACATATTGAACATAAGCAAGGCCTTTGCCGGTAGATGTTCTTGTATCGGTGACTAGATGGATCTTTGCTTCTGATCAGTAAACACTCATCGAAAAGTTTAAGACAACAGGGTTTTTGTAAAGGTAATCAGAGGTGAGAAGCATCTACTAAAATACTCTTTCTGGGTTCAAATCATATGCTGAGCATAAGCTGTCCCTATCAGAAATCATCATGAAAAGACTCGTGCAGGAAGCTAGCGATCTCGACTTACATCAGATATTCGTCCATATGCAGAGAATGTCTTCCGCAGATCTTCTTCGCGGATGACGAAGGGCAGATTTCTGACAAACAACCGGGCATTTGGTATGGACAGCTGAGATTCTTCTGGTGATGAAGTGGTGTTAGGTTGTCTCGTCTCTTCGCCTTCCACGTCGGGTCCATCGTTCTCTGGCAGGTAATCAACGCCGTTGACTTCCGGCGCAACTGTTTTCGAAGAGACATCCCTGTCTTCGACAAGATCTAACAATCTGCTCGTCTTTCCACGTAACCAATCTGCGTCAGATGCGGCAGTCGTCTGAACCTCAATTTCTTGTTCTGCTCCCGTAGGTGGGACATTCTCTTGTGGCTCATTATCCTCTTTGCCTGGATTTGCAACTTGTGAAGTGGCATCAGTGGAGTTGCTAGGCTCTTCGACTCGTCTTCCTTGCGGCAGATTGACCTTCTCACCCTCATCATTTGCTTCGCGCTTTCTTTTCCTTGATATGAAGTCATCTTCCTGTTGCCTTCGTTCTCGACGTTGTGACGACCGCTGGGACACTGGGGCCGCTTGGCCCGAAGGATCACGTTTGACTTCGACAGGTTTTGCTAGGGTAACAGAGATTTTGGACATGCGGACAAAGGTCTTGTTGAAATACTTCACCGCATTCTTAGCATGTTCATGAGACTGAAATCCAACAAAACCAATACGGCGGTCTGCCACAACATGAGCATCTGTGACCGGATACTTTCCTTGGAAATGCGACCACAGTTGTTCTTTGGTCATGGACGGTGGCAGTCCAGATACATAAATTCTAGTAACTGACGACTCATCGGTCTCTGTGTCTGCCATGTTGGACTTGTAGACTCTCCTGTCCAGGATATAACCAAATCAGACTGAATCGCTTGATAGATCGAGAATAAAAAATGGCACGACTCGAACTTTTGATGGCAAATTCGGCAAATTTGCCAAGCAGACTGAAGACATTCAGCCCTGCAAGCAGCTGAGGGTGATCATCGACGGGTTTTGAGGAAGGCCAACAAACTGAATTATCTACGACCCTGGAATCCTGATGCGATGCACCAAACATGAATCAACAACACCTTCAAGCATTATACTGAATCATTGTATGCGTATCGTAGTCGTAGTGGTCAATGAAGGTGAGCCTCGAGCGAGTGGATTACTTGTAATGGGCGGCACGGTTGGGATTTCCGAGTCATTGGAGCAGCCTTTAGGTGCTTGATATGCCAAGGAGTTGTCCGATAGATCAGCCCCTGTGACACTGGCAGGCTGCATGCGCCTGTTGCGCATCATGCGGCTCTCAGGCAACATTCGAAATCGCTGATAAACATTCCCATTTTCACACTTTGTTCGTCACCCTACCAGCCTCCAGATCTTCGACAGCTGTTCTCAACTCGTTCAAACTATTGCACGTCTAACAGCAACCACCATGGCGGAATCTGCGCCAGAAAAGAAGGTCAAGCTTGAGCGTGAGTCCTATCAAGTTTGCAGATGTGCAATCACTGACACTACCAAAGCACAGATCAAGTCGGTTGATATGGTGAGATCCCATGCTGGAGAGGCTGTATGACTATCGGTATTGACAATGCAAAGAGCGAGGACATGCAACAAGAAGCCATTGAAGTTGGTACGGAAATGCTATCCTCTCGACACACGTCCGACCACAATATTGACCCAGCATTAGCACAAGAAGCAATGGAAAAGTTCACTGTCGAAAAGGTGCGGTCTGTGAAGGAATATTTTGCGCCGAGGTGCTGAGTGAGTCTACAGGACATTGCACAACACATCAAAAGAGAGGTCAGTCCAGGCGTGGCATGAACGAATCTCAACCCTTGCTGACAGTGTCCAAGTTCGATTCGAAAAAAGGTGCTACCTGGCATTGCATAGTCGGCCGGAATTTTGGAAGCTTCGTCACACACGGTGAGATACCCATAGGACTTGCTGGACCTGGAAGCTCTCACTAACCATTGCCCTCAGAAACGAAGCACTTCATCTACTTCTATCTTGGCCATGTTGCCATTTTGTTGTTCAAGACACAATGATATAAGCACACTAGCGACATTAGCGTCGAAGGGGAAATGATACTCCTACGCGATGCTCATTTCTCAACAAGCAATCGTGCATGGCAATGGGCAATTCGGAGAATGGTGCGATGGGATGGTCAATTGATATGCTGGTGTACGACGGATTCTGAACATATGCTGAAATGGAAAGTTGCCAATGTGTTACGAATGGAGACTTGTGTGCATCTCGTTCGGCATTTCTATGATCTTTCGAGCGCGTTATTCGCTACGTACGTACAAGTACTATAAGCATATGCAATCGTTTGTCATGGCAAGGCTATGACTCTAGGCGTTGGGCTGCATCCTTTTGTTTGTGGTGGGGGCATTTTCCCCGAGATTCAGTGGAAATGATTCGCCGAGTGACGAATACCCACGAGGGAACTTCTGCATCATCATCATGAGCATGCGTTCGATGCGCCGCGCCAACTGCGCCTCGTCTTTTTCGTCCTCCATCAGCATTCCATGGCTGCCAACCACATCCGCAACTAAAGTCACCTAGACTCACGTTACTGTCGCGCAGAAGCTCTATCATCATTATCCGCCTGATCCATACCTATTATTACGATACACGATGGCATTTTTCTTCATTGTCGGTACCAAAGACTTTACGAGTCCCTTGAAAGGATATGAGGGCATAACAGCACAATGTCACAACTGCGGCAACTGGTCGGCGCATCCGATCTCAACTTGGGACTGGTTTACCTTCTGCTGGGTGCCCGTCATTCCGCTTGGGGGCAAGCATCAAGATGTAGGTCCTTCAGCGTATCGTATTATGTGTTTCTGACGTGGACCGCAGATTGCCTGCTCGATATGCCGTTTTCGCCAGGACCTTAGGTATGGTCGTCCCACATGCTCTCGAAGCATATACATGAGCTGACATGCCTGCCAGGAATCGGCCAGACGTACTATCACAACAAGGTCAAGGGCCGACGATGCAGCCTCCGCAACAAGGGCCGCCACAAGGCTGGGGTGCAGCACCACCTCAAGCGCAGGGTGCTCGCTATCAATAACAAAAGTATGGGCGAATCATGCATGAATGAGGCAAAGTCTCTGGAAGCAATGAGCATCGTCATCAAATATTCCAAATTTTCGGAGATCCTTCTTGCTGCACGCTTCAGAATGGCGACCACACAAACCTTTATGCCGCAGAACGTGGCACTTTCTTACCACGCATGTCAGTTTACGCTATACTCATGATGCAGTCGCTTTTCGTCGGCGATAGCTCTAGGCTATCAGAAGAAGCTTCGATAACTCGGGATCTGTTCAAGTTGCTCTCCATGGATATTGGAGTCGCCAAAGATATTGAAATCCGAACTTCGACTTTTGCACTGTGTATGGCCCAGAAGCTCTCACATTTGCCGCGAGTTCGTGAAGATAATGGCGCTTTTCTGGTTCCAACATCCGGATTCCGTGGTTCACCATGTGTCGAGTCATGCGATATGATTTTGGGGCTACATCCCGAGGAATTTCTCCTGCCCTGGGTCAGTAGGATCATTGCGAATCCTGCACCCTGCTCCTCCTCCGGTCTATCCGGTCGACTCTCGCCTTGAGATTGCATACATGGCTTGGAGACGCCCACTAGCGAATGCAGCATTCTACGGCGACTCCAAAATCGACTGAACTCGCCCGGCGGTCAACTTAGTCTGTCGAAAGGCGTGCTAAACCCCTTCACGCAGTCTTCAACCTGTATGGTTAGGAAACAGCGATGTTCAGGTTGGTGTGATGATGGTTCCTTTTTACACGCGGTCACGTGACAGCGTGACTCAACGTGAAAGCGGTCAGACCCGGCAGAATCCACAATATGAGTCCAATATAAATTTCTTGCTCAACTGTAGAATTCTAGTTCCTTTTTTCTCATGCGCCGCTCCCCATCCGCTGCGTTCTCTGCTACAAACAACGAACCTCCTGCTTCACTGCAGTCGAGTTACGTTTTCTTTCTTGCAGATGAGAAATTCGGAGTAATCTTCAAAATCTCGCCTCTGTCTCGTGTCAACATGACCAGGACAGAGCGCTGCCCGCGAGGGTCCGGCACGTTTTCGTGCTCGCAAATGGCATCAGAAACTTACAGGGCTTCAGCTTGAACTCGTTCATCTGGAGGATTCCCTATGGAAGAGCCTTTGCGAAGATAGTCTGGCGTGTCTCCACGGTGAGAACGCACTTACTTTAGTGCAATCGCAGCGGAAATCTGCAGTCTCTGGTCCTATGAACCGAGAAAGCGTTTTCAATTCGATTCCGATTACTCTGGGGAGCGGCGCATCACATTTCCTTTTTCATGTAAGAATGTTACTCTGTCCGTCCCAGCTGCAGGATACTACTAACAACTGCGGTACCACCAAGCACGGTGATTTAGGTACTGTTCAACAACTCTCATCATCTCTCTCTTGCGTTGGCTTCTCAGTGCCCATTTACACCGTTGACGCCGTTGACACCATTAGCACCATTCGTCTCTGGCCTGGCTGAGAACTCTCGGAACGTGTCCAAGTCTACTCTTCGCAGTGCACTATCCTCCGTCGCCTCCAGGTGTACCTTTGGCACCGCATTTTTACTGATCCTTCCATCTCTGTATGCTTGAAAAGCTTCCAACCACCTGGACGTGCATAGACACCATTTGCATCCCTCTGTCAGACCGGCGACTCGAAGGTCGTTTCCCTGTGAGGCCGAAAAGTCCAGAAACTCATTTGTCACCACGCCTGCCACTGCGTGGTTACCAAAGTCACCCGGCCCTGTCCGACAATACCCATCTCGATGGAAACCTGTCAGAGGACGATTGGAGAAAAACGCAAGAGGCTGTCTGAGTACTGCGGCTTGTTAGGGACCTCGATGTCCTGTGATCATGGCACCATGGCTTCCACAATAGGCTTACCATTTAGTGGTCCAGACATCTTCTGCTCTTGAAAGAATTTCGGTGGTAGTGGTGGTGGTGGATTTTTGCCTGCGGTACCAAACAATGGAGTCTGAACCACACGGGCCCGAAGACCGTTCCAGAGGCTAAATCTACGGTTCAGCCGAATGAATGACTGTGGCAACTGCATTAATGTCCACTAAGCCTCGCTTGTTGGATGACTGTAACAATGAATATTTCGGCGAAGAACTGTGCATGTCCTGCTAGGGTTTGTACTCATTCCTTTTGGCTTACCTGCGGCTGCACTGCAAGTATGACGTCAGTACTGTACCCCAACTTACTCCCATTTTCGTGGGGACAAATCGCCAAGTATCCCGGCGAGCCGGCTATCTATTTGCATGCTGCAGGAAGGATTCTCTCGGTTCTGGCCCTGGCAGCGACATGACCTCCTGGCGCTGACTCTGCCAAAGTCCTTGACGCTACCACAGCGTCAATCGCGACTGAGGTACACGTACGTCCTAGTGAGATCGCCGTCGAACTGATCACCATTGACACGAATACCATGACTCCGAGTGCTCGGAAAACGCCCGCTTTTTCCCCACCATGTCTATCGGACTGCTGCTGGGCTGGTGTCACTCACCTGACCGACTTTGGAGGATGAAGATCCGGCAAATGATTCCTCGAATTGCGTCTAACCATGTACCACATCATACACGAAGCCCGAGAAAACACCCTGGATGCGGAGCAAGATGTCAAGTACAGTATCTGCCTATGTTGTGGGGACTGCTCCGGATCGCCGTGCCCTGATTTCATCTCATTGTTTGGAGTTCGCATAGATGAGGTCTGGTCTCCATGTCGTCGGCCGTTCATATTGACTTTGGTTTGTTTCACTGCTTGAGATCTTGCACTGTTCCTACTAGTTTCTGTTCCATTGAACATCCTGCCTTCTCTGACAGTGCTGAACCAAAGCCGGATCTCTCGCCTATTTCCATACACCTGCTTCTGCGGATTTATAACCATTAGCTATGCCTGATCTACATGTAGGCATTTGTGGAGCGGGGATTGGAGGACTGGCGGCTGCCATTGCAATCAGGAAGGCTGGCGGTCAGGTCACTGTCCTAGAAGCCGCCCCTGAGCTCGGCGAGATTGGCGCTGGCATTCAGATGACGGTAAGACAACAGACGCTAGTGGGCTTCCGTCGTCTGACAAGTTTATAGCCCAATGTTGCCCGGCTCTTGATCAAATGGGGAGTTGACAAGGTCATCGGGGACGACTTGGTGGAATTTGAGGAACTAAACATGAGAAGGAGAGACGGCACGCTTGTCGGATACACCAAGACTATTCCCAATGTGCGAAAGTAAGTCTTGCCAGATGATGTCGTTCTTCGCTGTCTGACAATGGGTAGAAACCTAGGTGTGCCTTGGTGGCTAGGTAAGTCGCAGACTCAACATCTGAAGCATCTTCTGAACTCCTGTAGTGCACCGCATGCACCTGCATTCAGGTCTGGCAAAGGTCGCTCAGCGCGAGGGCGCAAACATTGTGATTGATTCTCGAGTGGAAAAGGTCGACTGGACATCGTCGAAGAAGGTCAACGTCACCACATCCAAGGGAAAGACATGGACATTCGACCTTCTCATAGGCGCAGATGGGGTACGGTCCGTCGTCCGCAAGAGTATCATGCCGCATGTCAAAGCCAGACCTCCGACGACAAACTGCGCCTACAGGGCCATTGTCCCATACGAACAGATTCGCAAAGACCCCATTGCAAAAGAGCTCGCCGAGAAATTGACCATGGAGGTTTGGATGTCAGACAAAGCATACATTATCTCGTATCCCATTTCGCACGGCACGCAATTCAACATGGTGCTCAGCCATCACCGGGACCACTTGGTCGACGATGTTGAGGATATTGACATGCAAGAGTTCAGAGACACGTACAAGGACTTTGATCCTAGGATAAAACGGATTGTCGACATGGTTCCTTCCGCTCGAAGATGGCCGTTGCTTGTAACGGGTCCCTTAGAGAGTTGGTCAACTCCTGAAAAAAACATTGTCCTCATGGGGTATGTTGTGCCCTTACATCAGATATGGTTGGCATGCTAATATCCGCAGTGATGCCGCACATTCCATGGTCAATCATATGGCCCAAGGGGCCGCAACAAGTATGGAGGTAATTAAAAGGTTGTAGCCCCTTGCAAGATCCTGACTAACCTTGAGAAGGATGGGGCTTATTTGGCACGGACATTGGCAAAAGTCGTAGAGGGCAAGATTAATCTCGCGCAGGCAGTAGAGATTTACGAAAAAGGTCGAATGCCCAAAGCGTACTATAAACAGCAAGTGTCTTTCTTGAATGGTGCAATATGGCATCTACCCGATGGGCCGCTTCAAGAGGTAAGTCTCTAGATGCCTTGTGGACTTCACTGAATGGTTCGTTCATGTTCTGTGTGCAGGCTCGAGACAAAGCAATGTCTCCTGAATTGCGAGGGGAGCAATTCATGCGATCTCCAAATCTTTATGGTGACCCTGAAACAACCATGAGGTTAGTATAGTGCACCCGCTCAGCATTACCTACTAATTGTGCATCAGTGTGTATGGATACGATGCTGAAGAGGATGCCGAAATTGCAATTAAAGCATATGCTGACAAACACGAACCTCACGACCCTAAGACCGGGGTAACTGATCGAGAGCTGGAACGGTTTGTGGGATGGTGGTGGCCAAAAGATAGAGTGCCACTTCGAGCTTCAAAGCTATAAGGATTCATGGGTATAGACGATAAAGTAGAACCCTTTTGCCTTCTGTTTGTTCAACGCAGCATTTGTATTCCAAGTATGAAAGTTAACAAAGAGAGTCGCAGTGAACATGTGGGCGTTGCCTCACCCAGAGCGGTCAACAACAGTGACAAAGAGAAAGGCTACCGACATGCTTCACAACAATGAAGATTTCATGACACATTTCACGTTCTGTCTTCTCTCGTGATGAATCAAACCGGATATTGAGAACCTTTCTAGGTCCTCGTTCCACAAAATTGTCAACTCCCTCGAACCGCAGTTTCGCTCAAAGCCCCATCACCGTCCGATCTAGCGTGAGGACCTAACACAAAAGATCTCTCTTATAACCCTCAATCATCGCCTATTCGCACCGTCACGATACTCTCCAAACGAATTTATCCATTACCACGTCGTTTCGGAATGAGTCGAAGAGACCTACACCTCAGACACTCGACCGCCGAGATGACCTCAACCGAGCCCATTCCTGACACCCACAAGGACGACAACGATGAAATTGAATGGGAAACCATCACCACGGCCTCATCTGAGACTGAACGAGGCGACATCGATACTACAATTCCTAATGGCGCAATACTCCCACCCTCACCACCCCATGACTTTGACCTCACCTTACCACCATCACATCAAGAACCTGAACCACGAAAGCGACTATCCTACAAAGACGCTCTCTGCTCCTCTCTACCAGCACAAGACGACGACGCCCTTCCCGCAATCCTCATCGAAGAGTACAACCCTGACAGCACCCTCATGTCCGGCGCAGTCGACCCGCGAGACGCCAACGTCCCAGCCACACTAGGGCTATCATCCTCTGACGACGACATCATGTGTTCCACCAGAAACCTCTTTCAACACTGCTATGAGAGGATGCCCTACCGAGTCCTGTATCGCAGCAATCTGTACGAACTCGGTCTCCCATTCGAAGACATCCGACGTTTGAGAGGTTTGGGTTGCGATTTTGTAACGACTTTCCGTGGTGTGGAACGGGCCTGGGACGAATTCGAAGGAATCCAGCGTGACTACTACCAACGCACCATCCACGGCGATGAGAACCTAGATATAGATTTGGACGAGGCGTTGCTTGTTGCGCTAGCCAAGAGAGGCGGGACGTCGAGGAGGCAGGTTGTGTACCCTGAATTTATCTACCCGTTCTGGCCGAAACCATGGGATGACTCGGATGATAGTTCTGAGGCCGAGACTGATCGGGAGGACATGACAAAGGCAAATGCAGGTGGAGATGCAAGTGCGTCTGAGGAGGAGAGTTCTAAACCGCGGAAGCGTGCGAAGCTCGAACTGGACTTTGGTTTTGACGACGAGTATTGGGATGAACTGATTGCTCAGGGCAATATCTGGGACGAGATACAGGTTCCAAGACTATGAACATGGATTCAAACTACAAGCAGAATTGGACGACATTGGAGTGTTGATGACTTGGACAAATTGGACGACTACATGAGACTTTTGGCCCAAAGGCCAGACCATCGAATTGATATGGGGCATACCATGGCGACCTCCGGGGTCAAAGTGATCAGAACAAGTTGTAGATGTACGAAACGTTTATTGTCTATACTTCGTCTTCGCCCTCTGCCGGGTCGAGTAGTCCCATCGAATACTCAGACGAGTGTTCCTGCCGCTGCTTTCTCCTGGTGAACCAGTCCGTCACTTTGGTGCCGAGACCTTTAACACTGCCGACGCCGCTGGCATGCTTTCCCTTTCTCGCCCTTGTAAGCCATCTCTTTCCAACAGGTGTCAGTCTCCGAACCGTGAACACCGCAAGGAACGTCGTCACCGCCAGGAAAAGAAGTATAGAAATAACGACGACCCAAGGATTAATTCCCCGCAGACAACACCCATACCACGACATGTATATTCTGACCATAGTCCCCATGAGTGTAGGTCTGGGTTTCTCATTGGGCATCAAGCCTTTGCGAAGGAGGTGCTTGAATCTAGGACCGTTGGGACCGCTGTTATACTTCTTCAATCCAAAATACGGCACCGTCTGTTGTCGAGGGTCCTCGTCGGGGTATTGCTGGTCGCCCCATCCACCTAGGAAGGAGAACCAGTCTGTTGGTGCGTTCTCGGGTTCAAGGGCAGTCAGATTGTCTGTCGATGGGTTGTAGGTGTAGAACCAGGCTGGTTGTATTGGATCCCAGAGACGACCTTTGTCGGCGACGTCAATGAGTGCTGCGTCGTGGATGTGGCTTCTGCTCGCTGTGTCAGCTGTGGATTGGTCAGGGAGGAGAGAAGTATGCAAGCTTACCCTGCAGAAGGATAGTTTGCATGAGAGCCTCGGGCGCTGTACACAACTGGCTACGAATGGTGAGCGAGGACGCCGTTGAGTGGGATAGGAGAAAGCTCACTCTGTCATCCTGTTTTGATAGGCAGGCTTCGTCGTCCCAAAGGCAAGTCTCACCCCAGGCATGCTGGCTGTACCAAATTCCGACGGGCACTCCGTCCTTGAACCGAACCATATTATGTTCCCTGGAGAAACGTCAACATCATGATGCAAGACGCCACTAAATTTATGCTTACCAATCTCCAACGTGGTTGCCGAAGTGGTCGCCAGGCTTACTGTCAGGGAGGATTTTGTTCAACGGCGGCAGAACTTGGGTAATGTCGGCACCTTCATCGAACGAGTAGAAATAGAAGTAGAAGGCATCGACGATTTGATCTGGCTTCTCGATGAGGACCACTGCACATGCTGTCGAGTTGTGTAAGGCGCCATTGACATCTGGAGTTTCGCCAAAAAGCCACTCGGGCATCGTGGTAATATTTTCCACGGCCGTCAGATAGACGTCCTGGCCATACTGGTTGAGGGAGGACAAATCGTTGAAATTCAATAGTGCTGAGTCGGCAAGTGGCTTGAAGCGCTTGAAGGCTGTGGTGTGCTGGACATGGCTCGGTATATCACTCGGCATGAAAGAGTCGTTCGAATGTAGCCATATGATCGGAGCTGATGTTAGGTGTGGGTCAGTATCCTGTGAATTTTACCGTCCACGAGAGCGAGCAATGATGACTGTGAGAGTTGTACATACCATGATCTTTCACATAGTCCGGAACAGCAGAAATTGCCAGGAGAGGTAAAAGCCCAAGAACGAACAGGAAAGTGGGAAAGACCTCCAGGTACCGTGGTTTGCCTCCGAGAGCCATCGTTTATAGTTGGTTCTCCAGTCCTCCAGAGCATTCAAGCCGGGTGTCAGCAAGTCCACCACTTCAGTCTCTTGTGCGAGGGAGACATCTTGCACGTACGAAGTCGAGTCTCATCATCCGGAGTGTAAGGTAGCTCCTACAAAAGTAGTTGCGATCAATAGCCGGCAAGGCCGGACAAGGCTGTCGGAAAAAGCTGGCCACCAATCACACGCAGTCTTGGCTAGCAGTCCTCTTTCTAACCCACTTTGCTCTAGCGTCGTATTTTCTCCATCTAGCTCCAAATTTCAAAAAAGTTGTCGATGCTGGGAATTTCGCAGTCTGCACAAATTAACTCTAGACGACTAATCGCTGTCGCCTACTACCTGTATCCTTACCGCTATCTGCTGTACTCGACGAATCGAGCAGCGTCTCTCGCATATTCATAAAACGGATTTCTTGACACAAAACCACAAAACAACTCAGTGATGGCGTTCGGTGGTGCGCCCCGAGGTCGTGGAGGTGGAAGAGGTGGTCCTCCTCGAGGAGGCGCAAGAGGAGGTAGTCGCGGCGGCTTTGGCGACCGTGGCGGTCGTGGTGGTGGCTTCAGAGGTGAGATTGACCACAAAAAACAAACCCAAAGGATGTGATGATTGACAATGCTAGGCGGTTCTCGTGGAGGCGATAGAGGTGGACGAGGCGGTGGCCGTGGTGCTCCTCGAGGAGGACGCGGTGGTTTCGGTGGCGGCCGCGGAGGTGCTAAGCCCGGTATCAGAGGCGGAGCGAAAGTGATTATTGTACGTCTGCAAACATCTCCTCCCAAGGTCAAGCAACAGTACTAATGAGCCCGGCGACTAGGAACCGCACAGACACGCCGGCGTCTTCGTTGCCCGTGGCGGCAAAGAAGATCTCCTAGTGACCAAGAACCTGACTCCAGGCGAGTCCGTCTACGGCGAAAAGCGCATCAGCGTCGACGCACCCACCAACCCGGCCCTCGACGGCGATGCCGCTCCAGCAGCCACAAAGACAGAATACAGAGTATGGAATCCTTTCCGATCGAAGTTGGCAGCCGGTATCCTCGGTGGTCTCGACGACATTTACATCCGTCCCGGCTCGAGCGTGCTGTATCTTGGTGCCGCCTCGGGTACTTCAGTTTCCCACGTTGCCGACATTGTTGGACCAACCGGACGAGTTTACGCCGTCGAATTCTCGCACCGCTCCGGTCGTGACTTGATCACCATGGCTACACACCGCACAAATGTCATTCCTATCATTGAGGATGCCAGACACCCGCTGCGTTACCGCATGCTCGTGGGCATGGTTGATGTTGTTTTCGCCGACGTGGCTCAGCCAGATCAAGCGCGTATCGTCGGGCTGAACTCCCATTTGTTCCTGAAGCAGGGTGGTGGCGTGCTCATCAGTATCAAGGCCAGTTGTATTGACTCAACGGCCAAGCCTGAGGTTGTGTTTGCCAACGAAGTGAAGAAGATGCGTGAAGAGCGCATCAAGCCAAAGGAGCAGCTGACTCTGGGTAATGTTTACTGCCACAATTCAAGAAACCACTGTCTAACTGATTTTGTACAGAACCCTTCGAACGAGATCACTGCATTGTCGCCGGTATCTATTCGCACAGCGAAAAGTAGATGCGTCCCTGGAAATGAGGTCTGCGAGCTTGGCTCATGCCATTTAATGTGCATGAGGAGTAGGTACAGTGCTTGAGCATGGTACTGTATATCTACGGCGTATTCGGCGTTCGGCTCAGTCAATGCGAAGGAAGTCTCTGGGGTCAGGTCATGTAGTGATTTACAATGTGAACGTTTCGAAAAGCATCAGAGAAACGTCAGAAAGGGAGAATGCCTTTTTGTCATTCCGACAATATCCTTCTCACACATTCTTCGTGACTCCAACATATTAACCATTAAAAGCAGCCATACCCTGCGGCTCGTTATAGTCGCTGCGTTTGTATGCCGAACGAGACGATTCCACCAGCGCCGTGCTATTTTCTGGCCTTCTGTGGCTGCAATTCCTTCCTTTCTAAGCCATTAGTATCCTTGTGCGAGGGGCAGATAGGCGTTGCGCCGACAATGAAACTCTTGTCGCACCGAGAACGCTCTGATGCTGTCCCCTACATGCCGCTAGATCTGAAAGGAAACCCTAAACAAGGACACTCAATTGTCGTGTCATTAAAGACTTCGCAGATGGCCTGGCTGAAGCTATGTGCCAAAGACCTGTGACGGGTCATGTTAATGAGGATGATCTTCCAGTGTGTCTGTCGAATAGACATCATATAACCATTCCATGTAGAGACTCGTCAGAGTGTGATTCCCATCCCTAGTGGAAAATAGGGATGGGGCGAGCACTAGACACAAACTATGGTATGAGCAAATGAGCTCTTCAGAGACCAACCTATACTCTGACGAAAGCTGCAAGGAAATGTCAGCTTCAGGTCTGCAAATTTTCGATATAACTACGCCACTCAAGCAGAAACCGGACAATTTGGGGCATACTTACTAGCATCGATCTGCTTCACCTGGGGCAACGCCAGTCGTACTTTGTTCCTATACACAGCCGGCGCAGACAGTTGAAGAGGGTTCATCTCAAAGTATACTGTTTCAAGATTCTTCTTGTCGGCCAACTCCCGCTCGACTTCTCGGAAATCTGCCAATCTGTTGCTACTAGCCCACATCTCCTCGAGGTCTTTGAGATGAGAGATGTTCTCGAGATGCGCGATCTGATTGTTGGAAATATCCAGGACACGGACTTTCGAGTTGTTGGCGAATGTGGAAGGAGTGATCTCGGTAATAGCATTGTGTGAGACATAGAGTTCCTCCAGGTTCGTCAGATCTTCAAGACCAGTAATAGAGGTCAGGCGGTTGGACTTGAGATCCAGAAGTCGTAAATTCTTCAACGTGGATAGGTTCTTGATCTCTGTGATCTTGTTCTTTCCGAGCCACAGTTCCTGTAGCTGGTGGAGGGGCTCGAGGTTTTCAATCTCGCGAATTCGGTTCGCGCCCAGTTCTATCTCGGTCAAGCTAGTCAGGCCTTCGAGGTTTTCGATCCTTGATATTCGATTCTGGACGAAATACAACTGAGTCAATTTTTGGAGGTGGTTCACATTCTTGATGTGCTTGATCTTGTTGAAACTGAGGTCCAAGTTTGTGAGGTTCTTCAAGTTCTCGAGGCCTTTGAGGTGCGAAATCAGGTTGTCATATAGGTCCAGCTCTTCTAATGCTTCGCCCCAGTTCTCTGGCAGCGCTATAGAAGTGATTGCATTCTGACGTAGACATATTCTCTTCACACTGGGGAAGCGTTCGAGTTTGAGGGCCGGTATGGAGGATATGCGGAGGTGTACCAAGTCAATGTCTTCGGTGTCGGTAGAATAGTCGTCTAATAGATCTTCGTCCGCTTCGATCTCGTCGACAGGAGGTGCTTCAGGATCTGAGTATTCTGGGTCGGAAAGAATCTCTGGGTTGGTCAAGACTGCATGTCGTGGAGGCATGCGCAATTTGCCGTCCCAGCCGCTGCTGTTGACTAAAGGCGCTGAGCTGTGGTTGTGAGCCACGTCGGACGGAAGCAGTTCTATATGCGTATGCTGGGGCTCTTGATCTCCGTCGTGCCCTCCGTTGGTTTCGAGTGCCTGGTCCTTGCCGTCTGCCTTGTCCGCCATGACGCGGGGTAGTATGTTGAGACACAAAGACTCGGGGCGCAGTAGTACTAAGCGCCGCCAGTGTAAGAAGACCGTGAGCGAAAGGGAAGCGAGGACGGCGTGGGTGAGCGATTCGGTTGCGTGTGAGTGATTTAAATACGTCTGGGACAGGAAGGTTGTGGTGGGTGGTGGCCACGCGAGCATATCACAGAAGATCGTCACATGCAGGTACAAAGTACAATTCTCGTAAATCCGCACCACTTACGCCCATGGAAATGTTCACTTGCACCTGATTGATCTCAAACAACAATGCAAGAGGGACTTTCCACGTCTGATGTTCATGTAACACTATATGTGGGAATCACCAAACCCATGCAAAGTTGGACTTCATATTGTCCGCGTCACGCAACACGATGCTCGTAGCCCATTCCTATTCGACGGGCTCCAGAGATGCAGCATCACTTGATCCAGGACGTATGATAGAAAGGTGTCTTGTAAAGTGTCATCACCGCTTTCCTCCTCGTCAAAAGACTATGCGTGTTATACAAGATAGGTCTGCTGCCCATGCTTTTGGCTTCCACCACAATGCTCCTGAACACCTCCGACTAGCTATTCTTATGAGAATCTTTTCGTGACTTTTGCGATAACTGTAGACAGCATTAGCTTTTGCAGTAGAGCACACCTCAGAGCGTGCGACATACGATGTAAGGCCACCACGCTGAAGATGAATCCCAAGCTCAAGAACAAAATAACCATAGGATCCACCTTCAACCCAGGGCTGTCGTCTGTGTATAGCCTAAGCATAGTACCTGAGGATCCACCTGCACCTGCTGAGCGCGTCGAAGCTGGTCGTGCATTCTTGACGGATTCTTTGTGGTCGGCAGCGGCTCGACGACGGATGGCGGATCGGGGACCTCCTGGAGGCGAGCCTGCGCGTGCAATAGCGGAAGCGCCGCTAGATTTGGCGGCAGAAGGTGTAGAGTCGGGCCCAGAATCTGGGCCTGAGGTCAGAGGGGATGAAGGTCTTGGTGATGCCTGGTACGGACAGTGGTCAGCATGTCCTCTCAAGCACGTATTCACGGTGTCTTCATGTGATTTGCGATCGCGTCCACGCTCTGGCTGCAGCGTGATATTTCTGATAGGAAGAGAAGAGTTCATACCATGGTAATGAATAGCTGCGACACTGAATGATGATCGCGTGCAGGAGGATTTGTGGTGACAGGAAGCGGGTTTAGTGACGGTTCGCCTCTGCAATTGGTATGGGTTTCGCGCTGGAGGAGTGAGACGTGTCGTAGAGAGTCGTGCGAGGTCGAAAATGATTTGGGTCTGGAAAGTCGTAGTGGTTGATTTGTTGTGGACACTTTTACAATACCAGATGGACCGATGAATTCTGGGGAAATAATTCGCAGCTTGCAGCCAAAGTAAAGCCTGGGTGCCAGCCTCGCCCCTAAAGTTGAGATCTTGGCGCTGCTGGCCCCTATCTGCTGCGCCGTCCGAGTGCTATCTTAACTGACATCTTTGATGTGATGAGTGTTTGTTCTGTATTCCGAGTTTGCACGTTTTGCACATTCAGTCGCTGACTAACCCTCCTCTCCTTCAACATACTTTCACGTGGGCGCGATCCTGCCATCAATGGTCGAAACAAGCAGTCTACTGCATCTGAATCCTGTCTCATGCTTCGAGCACGCCTGACCATTATCCAGCCCCATTCGTTCGAGTGATCTTGGAGCCTTGTCTCAATGCTTAGCATTCCCAGCACTTTTCAATGTATATCGCCAGAATGTGCCTGCCGCCCACGATGCGGCGCCCCAGAACTTCGGCTAGTGAAGCCCGGCAAGCAGACTTCATTATTGTGTCACTCCTCGTGCGCGGGCAAACTACAACGCTATGGCCGACTTGAAACCGTAATGTCCTCGAATTATAGTTAGCGATATACAGACTGACGAATTTGCAGCACTTCACACGTTTCTGAGACCGATGAGCAGCGCGAGTACGAGCAGTCTATTCTGCGTAAGCACTATCCCGAGGATGGGATGAGACATGATGTGCAACAACCCGAAAACGATGCGCCGGAAGCCGAGGACCAAGACTCCTCCACCAACAATACTGACACCAATACGGGCTCAGGTGTCAAAGGCAAGTTCAAATCTTTCTGGGAGAAGAAAGTCGTGCCCGCATTCCCGGAGGCCATTGCCGACGTATCCATCATCAAGTCTGCTCTCAAGGTCGAGACAACGATCACGAAGGATCTGAAAAATACGGCCAAACATCCAGAGGTGAACAGGATCGCAGTGGTGAGACGTGGCTATGAGCTATCACCAGAGGAACTTAAATTTCACGAACTCCGAAAAGTCATCGCCCGGGACGCTTTTTGTCGGTACATGGACCTCAATCTTGGGGATGTCCATGTCGACGATGTACCTGTCGTGGCATTTGGTGGATCCGGCGGCGGATATAGGGCGATGATTGGCATGCTGGGATACTCCGAAGCAATGAAACGTACGGGCCTGTGGGATGTCTTGACCTACGTCTGTGGTGTCAGTGGCAGCTGTTGGAGTCTAGCAGCGTATTACACCTGGGCTGGCGTAAGTATGGAGAGAGTCATTGAACATTGTAGGAGAAGGCTGAGCCCACATCACCCGCTGTCACCTGAAGCTATACGAGAAGTATTGCAAGCGCCGGGAGGTGCCTCGAAGACGTTGGGACCCGTTGTGCAGAAGCGGCATAGTGGCCTTCACACGGTAGCCATGGATCTGTACTCGGTCTTCACCACAGGCCACCTGTTTCTACTGCACGATCCGAGCCTGGATCCTCCCAAGACTACCAACGTCAAGAATGAAGTTGCAGGATACCATGACCAGTGGTACAAATGGACATCGGCCCTGAAGTATATCGAAGATGGCAGGGAACCGTTTCCAATTTTGACTGCGATCTGGCACGAAAGGCCTTGGAAAGACTGGGCAGACAAAGAGCATCCGTTCAAGGACGCAAATCCCCATGCAAAAGAGCAAGAGGAGGCTGATGATGCTTGGTTCAACTGGTTCGAGCTCACACCGGTAGAGGTAGGTTGTGACGAACTTGAGGCATGGGTGCCAACATGGGCATTCGGAAGACCGTTCGAGCAGGGCAGAGATGTGATGCAGCTTCCTGAACAGTCGCTGGCCTTGTTACTAGGGCTCTGCACAAGTGCGCCTGCAGGACCTTTGACCTCCTACCTCGCGACCATCAAAAGAAGTCTTCCTCCAGGATTCATTGGCAATTCCATCAAAGATGTGGCTAAAGGAGTTGCGCACATGTGGGGTCAGAAAGGAACCGAAGAGTTCCAAGCTCACCACCCTCTCCATGCGGTCAATGAACACAACTTCATGCTCCACCTGACAAGTGCGGAGCACCCCGATGAACCATCCCCTCCAGGAATTGAGAACTCCCCTCGGATACATCTTATCGACTCGGGAATGGACAACAATTGCCCAACCTACGTAATGATGCATCCGCGACGGTACGTGGATGTGATGATCAACATGGATGCTTCGAGCGACGTGTTGAAAGACACTTTCCAGGAAAGAGTCGACCAAATTGCCGGCCGAAGGAGCTTGAAGTTCACAAAACGGCATCCAGAGTTGAAGGCAGGTGATGATCCCAAGGACCCTGCCCGGTACAATGGGCTTTATGCACAGGTTTATGACGGCAAAATATTGATCGATAGACCAGAGAAAGTGGTTGACTCGTACGGCAACACTGTGATCAATCCGCCAGCACCTGCCTGTTTACATGAGTCGACCATGATATATATGCCGCTGTTGCCGAATCAAGGTGCGGTGCAGGATTTTGATCCTTCGACCGCAAAGTTTTCAGGATCGTATAATCTTGTCTGGACACGAGAGCAGGTTGATATGTTGGTCACTGTGTGTCTGGCCAACTTTGCGGCTGGTGAACATACCATCAAGACTGTGTTGCGGGAGTCGTGGCTGAAGAAAAAGGCACACAGAGAGGCAGCTAGCGGTACTGCTCCTCCGTCCTACGTTGGTGGAGGGGCTCCAGGCTATCAGTCATATAACACACGGTAGCTGTGTCAATGCTGATCGATGTCGTCGATGTTCACCCGCTAATCAACGTCCACAAAATCAAATGTAACGGTGCTTCGTGTGATTGGTGGCTGCTTACCACACCTCATCTATCGGCTGGTGAGGCTGAATCGGAGACTCCCTCAGCTGACATGACAGCTGCTTGCCGTGGGAAGTTATATTATGCCGGTACCCTTCCCTTTCCTCTTGCAAATGACTGAGAAGGATAATTAACCTCTACTTTACCATCTCATTGACGTTCTATCGTTTACTGCGCGGTTTGATTAATCTCTCGGGTCAGGATATTGGCCTTCCTTTTGCCGAGGTCGCTCAAGACACTAAGCGACACGAGCCCCTAAAATGATGCAATTCATCACCTCCATCGTTGCTATTCTGGGCGGCAGCAGCACGATCCCTGCCCCAGTATCGGGTGGATTAGTGGTAGACACAGCTCCCCAAACCCCACATCGACCTTATGTCCTCCCTAATCTCAAAGGCGCTGCTGTCGATTTTGGAGGGTTGATCATTCGAACACTTGTTCCCAATGTCACTTCATCTGGTGGCCTTTCGATCGTCAGCGTTAATTCTGGACCAGCGGCTCTGAACTTGATTCATCATCATAAAGAAGTCGAAGCATTCTACGCTCTCAAGGGCGGAGTCCAAGTCTTCCACAATTCCGATCAAGGTCGGCAACTGCAGGCCAACGATTTCGCATTGCTGGCCCCTGGAAACAACCACACTTACCGTCCTAATGACCTCGATCTTCAACTCACACTATGTATGGCCCCAGGAGGTATCGATGAGTTCTTTACCTCCGCCAGCAATCCGTACAGCTCATCAGCTCCATTCAATCCAGGACATTCATCCCAGCTGAACATCACAAAAGTCCTAGGACTGATGCCACAATATAACATCATACCAGAACCGTTCAATACCATCAATACAGACTGGGTCAACGGAACAACCGAGGACGGCTTAGATACCTGGCAGGTCGCAGACCAAACCTTGCCTTCTGATGCTACCAAACCGTACTTCATCTCCAGCAACCGTGGACCGAAATATCTAAGCCACGATGCCGGCAAGGTCATTGGTCAGCTGGTATCGCCAAAGCAGACGAACAACAAGCTTTCTGTCGCGACAATTGCGATGAAACCGGGTCCAAAATCTGCCGCTACCAGGTTCAACGTTGACCAAGCTTTCCAGGTGACAGAGGGACAGCTTCATGTTGAAATCAATGGCGAAACAGCACAATTGATCTTTGGCGATCTGGTTTTCATTCCCAGGGGAACAATTTTCAAATACTGGTCGACAGTGGGCTTTACCAAGTTCGTTACGTGGTCTGCCGGACCAGGACTGTCGGACAATCTCATTCAAGGAGCGGAAAACTGGGATTATGCCGTTTGGCCAGCGTGATGTGGCTCAGAAGACGAAAGCAGATTCTACTATCATCATTTCGGTTTACTGGAACAAGGTGAACAATCAACAGGTCAGCGTTGGGGCGTATACTTGCGAAAGCGAAGTCTACGGACTGGAAGTCTACGGACTGTGGTCCAGGATGAGAACTCTCTTGTTAGGGCAGCATTTCCTTGAATTGGGGGCGTCTGGAGATTAGATGACTCAAATAATGATGTCTTAATAGTATCTCCTTGAACATGTCCTCCAAGCAGCGAGGACATGTTCTATCCTAAGACTCGAACCCAATACGCTGGCGTGAACACTTCCCGGACTAGCCCCCGCAAAGCGGAACCTGCCCGTGGTTCACAATCAACGATGGGACTTTCGTTCTCGCGCAAGCTAGATCTGGCATGCTAGAGGTGTATTACCCGCAATGTAACATCCTACCTTGAGCAGGGTGACAAAATCTACAATACTCCGATCAACAACACAGCATCAGCCGGAGCAGAGTCGCAGCTATGGCAGACTGGAGCAGAGATGAATTCATGTCGGCATGGGACAAAAAATACGTCTCTACCAATATCAAGCCTGGTTCAACACAATACGGCAAGGACTTCTTCCTCAACCTCAATTCCGAGTTGATCACGTCGCAACCTGAGCTGCACCATATATCATATACTCTCATCGCAAGTCTACCAAGATCCCGTTGCGCATGATCTACTCTGATATTCACAGGCCGCAGCATGTTGCGCGGTAGGCCGCGCCGACATCGTAGGCAAGTTCTTCGACGATCTTACCGTCGACTCAGCGCCCGAGGAATCTGAACAGATTTTCCTCCGGCTCCGCGAAGCCATCACCATCATAATGCCCTATCTCGGCATGCCATCTTGCGTTCCAGCATGCTACGGCATGATTGGCGTCATACAGCGCAAAGGCCAACAATTCGCATCGACGAAAGTTCTCCGCAGAAAGACCATTTCCGAAGAAGACGTCCGAAAAGGCTACGACCTCCGCGCACAGATCTACAGGGGCGTAGGAAACTCGGAGATCTTTGGCCTCATGGAGAGATATTTCACTGATCTTTGTGAGTTCAATCGGACAACAAAAAGCAAAGGCCGTGCTGGTCTGACTTGTTGTGTGGCATAGATACGACCTCGACGGTGGTCACCTGGGGATACTTGATATCCAAAGCCAATGAGGAAGTTTTCCAGCCTCAGGAATCGCATCTCATCGTCGCGACAGCGATCATGGCACTGGGCGCTACACGCCAGACGAAAAGCCACATCAAGGCTACGCTGGGCATCGGTAATTCGGTGCAATGCGTGAAGACGGTGGTGGACATCGTCACTCGAGTAGCTGAATGGGCTAATCGTCCTCGAATTGGACCATTCGACGTGGACCAGCTGGCAATTGAGATCCGCGAGGCGTTGAAACAGCAACAATAAACCTGCGGAAAGTTGATAATTAAGCTTCCTCACGGGTTCCCCTAACTTAAACTTAACTGTACTGCACCCCACGACCTTAACTTTTAGGGGGCATGGAAAACCTCGGCACGCCTAATCTAAACTCCATCACGTTATGGTTTTTCTGCGGTGCCAGTCATTCTCACATGACGGCATTTTCTCAATTTCTTCCTCAGCCTCATCTCGCTTCTTCTCCAATCAAGCAATCAAGCATCTGATTCGGTGCCGTACACTTCGTACGGCTATATCTTACCATGTCTTCATTTCGCAATGCAAGTCCTGGAAATGATTTCATTAACGCTGGCGGCATCACCGACACGTTCAAAACGATACTGCGCGCCGGAGGCGGATGGGGAACCGTGAGGTAAGTAAGTCACACAGATATCAATAGGAGGATTGAAGCACGTCTGCGAGGCTCTTTGTGCTAATTATGCTGCTGCGCTCGATAGCGGTCCGGGTTTATTGTATGTCTTTCCACGTATCGTCTTGCTCCTATTTACCATCTGCCCAGCATGGTCCGAGTCGTCCTGTCAGGCACAATCGCTTCAGTGTTTATGGGTATGACCGGTGCCTCAATTGGTGCCCTCATTTGGGACACGGCGACCATCCCATTCATTTTCTCTGCGTGCAGCGGCTTCGTCCTGGGCGCCGTCGGGTTCTACCGCGACGCCGTACGGAAATCTCTGCGCAGTTTGGACCGGTATCCACGATTACTCCAGCTACATCTCGATGCCAATTTCCCGCACCGAGGGTTCGATACATGGCCTAGCACACGCTTCAGAAGCGCATATTTCGGCTCGACCTGGGTGTTGCGGAGTATGCTGGTTGCGAGCTGGCTGACGGCATCGAATGCTATTGATGTAAGCTATCCCGGCCTCGTTCCTGGGTGAGTTGATTGCTCATGTGGTTTTGGCAACAGCGCATCTTGGAGGCGGAAGAGGAAACCATTCTCGCTCCGTTCACGAGGGTGATAGAGCTAGGGGCCGAAACCAACGAAGAATGAACGTCATCAAGGTGGAAGCTCTTGGGCGCCGGGAAGCATTGATTGAACGTACCGGCGACTCACTGCCGTTTGGCAACTGCTTATCGGCAAGCCAATGGTAGACATTCCTGGGCTTGGAAGGTCCCTATGGTCTCCGAAAGATATGGCACGATAAAAAGATAAGACTAAAGATAAAAGGGTTCTCCAGCCTTGCTACTACTGATTGTGAGTCAATTTCATTCATTGTTTGTGAAAGCATATAATCGCTAGATAGAATAATGACATCTCCCGCAGGCATTACGCATTGATTGATTCGAGCTCCAACGCCGCTCCCTTATCAAGCAGCCCTGATCAACCACTACAGTAACGTCATAGTCCTACGGTTTTAGGTGGTGCTAACGCTTACTTTTACCCCAGAAATCTGGAGGAGGGGCACCTGTCAATGAAAATCAACTCCGCTGGGTGGGGAAGATATCGTCAATCCATTGCCCTTGTCATTACTACGCTCCAGCCTTCCCCTCCCACCTTCCTCGAAGCATATACCTCCCTCCGTCCTTCCTGCTCTTTATCACACGTGAGAAGACAATTGCGATCCTGAACATTCTTGACCCATCTATCGACTCGTATCGAATTCCCAGATACTGCGCGTACTCATACTGCATTCAAGCGCATCACTATCACTATCACTATGTCCTCACCATCCTGGCAAGACCGGCGCTTCATGTTCCCCGCCGGCCGGGAAGTCCACCAAGGCAGCCGCCGCTACAGTGGCAGCAAAGACTCCGATACAGACATGACACTCTCACCAACCGTCTCAAACACGGGACCACCACCACCAGCTCCAACCCCAGCAACAGAACTACCACCAGACCTCGAGCCCGCGAGCCCCGGCCGAGTCCACCCACCCTGGGAAGGAGACAGGCGCTTCATGTTCCCGGCCGGCAAGGAAGTGCACCAACCTGCAGTCCGACGAGGCTCGCAGTCCAGTGAGAAGAGTGCCGGCAGTCCTGGTGCAGTCAGAACATCCGCGTCACCGCCAGCCTCGTCTGGAGGAGGAATTGCCGCCGCGCTTGCTGGAAGGAGACGGGTAAGCCATGCACAATTATGTGAAGAGTAAATACTGACCACCTCGAAACGTATAGTCCTCCGCATCGAATCAAGGCGTCTTCAGCGGCCTCATGGGCACTCGCTCAGGGAAAGAACATTACGATGACCGGCGCCAGGGCTGGGATGACATGAAGTCGCCAGGTGGGATTGGCGGGTTCTTCAGCGGTTTGGTGAATAAGCCAGCGGACAAGAAGTGAGGAACAGAATGAGATCCCTATGATGATGAAGTGACGGAACATGACACATGTGCGGTCTGGAACCGATGATGCTTGATGATTGCTGCTTGGGCGGACTGTGGAGCTGAACGAAACAAGGTGCAAACGAGGGTTTATGATTGTAATGAAGGTCGTGTGTATTCATACTCTAGGATGGAATTGATTCTCTGCTTTCTGTGGTATCCTTTATCCTGGACATGTATCTCTCAACTCTCACACCACATCTACTTGCCGCTGATCCACGGAGATAATCTCTAGTCCTATTGCAATGTCATCATCGTCACTATCCAGCCGCGAGGCCAAACCGTCATGGCAATCACAGCTTCCTCGCCTTAACCTATTCAGGTTTCACAGCAGTCTTCTCATCTGGCGTCTCGAGACCATCTTCTTCAGTACCACTCACGCTAACGCGACCATGCGTAACAGGATGTTTCTTGCCCGAAAGATCCAGTACGATCGACTTGACCGTGTGCACCATGGTCTTACGCCCCTGCCACAGCGGGAACAACCCCACACAAAAAGAGCTGAAGAACAACCACATGATGCCTACGACAACCCAGCCTACAACCAAAAAGTCAGCAATTGTACACCTTTCGCCGCCCATTGGTAGCGAGAGAGATGGGAGTCAAACTTACCAGTGAAGAACTTCTTGCTGAAGATATACCCAGATCCATACATAGGCATCGGCCACAGCACCAGCATAGCAATCGTCATGAACGCAGTCAAGCTCCGCGAGATGATAGCCGCTTTCTTCAACTTAGCCTGCTCCGCAGCATCCTGGTCAGCGGACATTGTCGTTGCGACTGGCACTACATCAGACTCAGCGCTGACGCTCGCTCGGCGGATGATGTCGCTGTCATCGCCCTTGCGAATCATCTTCATTGACACCCAGTCGTAGTTCTGGCGGCCGAATGCGAACGTCAAAACGGGCACGAAAACCAACGGGCTGAGGAGCGCCGTCACATTGCCAGCCAGCATAGGGTTATTAGATCCAGTGCAGTCCACAGTCAGAGCGCCGCACTGTTTCTTCGCAGTGACGAGCCATGCAATCAGCGCGCAGGCCAGACCTAACACTGGCGAGAACGCTGCGGCCTGCCAGTTCTGGTCTTTCCACATGAGTGTAAGGGTCGCAGGAATCACGGCACTGCTGATGATGCAGCCCATCATCAGGTACAGATAGCCCATTGAGATGCCCGCGTAGAACAGGCCCGTTGAGAAACTTGCGAGGGCGATGGCGTAGACGATACACGACACGTGGGACATGCGGATCAGGAACTTGCCGTCGGCTTTCGGGTTGATATACGTCTGGTAGATGTCATAGGTCCAGATAGAGGAGACGGCGATGAGTTCTGCGGACGAAGCTGATGTGACGGCCATCTGTGAATCATTAGAAAGCTGTATCGGCAAAAGCGGCAACAAAGCAAAAGTCTCCTGCTGTAATGGGACAGTCTTTCGAAGAGTGGAAGACGTACGAAGATCAAGAGCAGTGTCGCACCGGCACCTCCTTTTCCGAGAAGTGCTATCGCCGCATAGGGGAGGACAAGCCCGGCGCTGACGTCGGCTTTGGACATGCGGTTCGGATACGTTGGGAAAACAGGGTTGTTCTCCAACGCAATCGCTGCAAGGCCCATGGTTGTTGCGCACAGCCAAGGAATGGCGAACCAGGACAGACCGCCCATCACGTAGCCTGGAAGTGCATCGACTGGGGAGGCCGCGATGGCTTTGTTGTAGTAGCCTAGCGCAGAGTCAGACATGAATTCAGCAGAAAGCAGAAGGTGAAGGAGTGTACCGTTGTCGAGGAAGACAGTGCCAAAGTTGCCCACAATGTTGATGACGAAAAAGACTGCTCCTTGTTGGCTACGCATGGTCAAATAGCTGCCTTCGTGGTTCCCTGAGACAGGATGCCGCTTGCCGGCGTCGACGAGAAGTTCCCAGACTTTTCCTGGAGATCCGACCACAGCGTTGGTGGCATATGCGCTGAAGGCGAAGACGAAAACGATGGCGAGAATAATCACGGTGTGGACGTAGTCTGTGAAAATGTTAGGTTCGATAGCCTGATTGATAAGAGGAAAATACCTGTAAGGAAAGTGGCTTTGATCCCGCCGAACATGGTGTACAAGACCACACCGACAGGAAGGAGATAACAAGCTGCTGCTGTAGGGACTCCACATAGCGAGCTCGCCACGGCGCTGCCGCCAGTCAACAGCATCGCTGTCACCAGTATGTTGGTCATGAGCCCGAAAACCAGGAAGACAATGTGAGTGACAACACCATATCTGGCTTTGATGACTTCGAGAAACGTGTGGGCATTCGGAGCACGTCGCTTGAGTCTGCACGACATATCAGTCGATGCCTCCGAAGGTCTACTAGAAGCATGATCCTTACTCGATGGCTATAGTAGCGAAAAGCAAGATTTGAACAGTCGCTCCACTTGCATACCAGAACGGCCCGGAAACTCCATAGTCGTAAGCAACACCAGACGATTGAAGTAGGGTAGCAGCCCAAGTCCAGCTGGAAACCACAGCTGCAGCGACTAAACCAGATTTGACTGTTCTGCCAGCAGTTGAGAAAGCTTCAGAGGTTTGAACCTTTACCAGCAGGTTAGCAGGGTCGTGGAAAGGCCTAGTCCTTGACAAACCTCTCCATGATATCTTTTCAAGGCCCATGTTGTTCCAATCATGCCCAGAGCAAATGCAAACCCCAATCCGAGGATGATGCCATACCCGAAGCCCTGGGAGAGAGGCACATAAGCTGCACCGGCAGTGTCTGACATGGTGCAGACGTGAAGGTGTGTCCTGTATGCTCTCAAGTAAAATGTCTCCAGTTAGTCTCTTGCAACATATATATCTGGTGGGAGCTGCCTCTTGGTGGTAGATAAGGTGTCACGTCTCACGACAAACGGAAATACGAAAGAACTTCAGCTTGCGGAGAAGATATCATCTCTTGCATCGATTTCGACATGGATCTGAGTTTGACGGCTTCGTCTCTTACACAGACCGATAACGGCGTCCACCGAAATCCATGTTCACCTGTATGTCGAGTGTCTGTCGCATGAACAGGACTCGCTTGTGGTTGGACCAGGTGGGGGTTTTCGAAGCACAATCTCACAATATCCTGGGCCCCCTGTCCTACCGGTGCGCATAAAATGCAGCTATCAGCTGCCGTAACTGCAATAGGTGACTGGAGATCACTGATAAGCAAGCATCGTAATAATGGTATAAACAGATTCGTGCGATAGGCAGATCATCTATCTGGTCATCGTTTGGTAGGTGTTGATGAAAAGTCTGAACGATGCCTTATCTGTACGTTTTGCTTGACCTCATTGGTAGAGGTGAAGTGTTTCGTCGGAGATCTTCGACCAAAGGCTGGCAGTTGCATGTTTCTTAGCTCATGACATAAATTCGTTTTCAATCCAGACTCGAATTCTGGAGCTCCGCATATCGAGGAGATTATCTCGACATTCTGCGGGACTTGGTTTTGGGCCCGCAATATCGAGTATCGAGTTAAGGGTCACAATGTAGTCACAGCGAAGAGTCTGAAGTCCGGACGAGAATAATGATTTACAGATGATGATGTGCCGCGGAAGGAACGTGCCGTTATGGCTAAAGGCTTGCAGGCAAGGGCAATGCCGCTTACAAAGACCGCCATCCATTGGCCTGTCCTCTTGGGCCTTTACTGGGCAAGACCTCGAAGATGGTATCCGGAGTTCACACACACTCTCTGAGATTCTTTAATGAGCTAGATGCAGAGCCTGACCTACAGAAGAATGCCTCACTGAAACGCGTACAACGCATCTGGATACTGTGTTAGACCAGAGTGTCTGCTCTGGACGTCACTCACAGCTTTCGAAGCTGATCTGTGGAAAGGCGATAAGAGCTGAACGGCAATATAGACCAAGATCCAAGACCTGGTTTGTCGACAGGACAGCAACGGCAAGACCTTCGAGCAAAGTTGTTACCTGTCTGGTCATGTAATGTAGATGATCCCAGCAATAGAAGTACGGGACGTAGGGAATGTGAGAGGCCAGGGGCTGAACGGTAGGGCGAAAGAACTCCGGTGACTCAAGAAGAGGTGTATGAAAAAGACAAATCGCAGAAAACAGGTACATGATTTCGTCCATGATTCAAGAAGGTATTCAATCAATGGCGAGTCATCATTCTGGTTGCTCTGCTCGGTAGGAAGGTCCGGTTCTGCTTCAAGTATCGGTGGGACGACTCGACCCCCAAACATAGCCAGCAATGTATCAGCTGCAAGGAAAGAACCACACTGTAGAGGTCCGCAGCTCGAGGAACAGACTCCACAAAGGAGAAACACAGTTTTGTGGCATCCTCATCAGCTCGGCAACGATTTTCTTTGGTGCCATCCGCGAAGACTTGCTCTGAAATGCACGCTGCTCAGAAGAAAAGCGAAAAGTTGATGGTCCATAGATATGTATTGTCCTTGCTTTTCCTCACAACATTGACTCCTAAGATTACAAGGCCAGCGCTTCCCTATCTCTCTTTCTAATGCTCGTGGTGTGGTTCGCCGTGATATCCGACAAGCTTCAATCTTCCAAGCATCTCGCCCACGGTGAAAAAGCCTAGAACTTCAGCAAAGACGATTCCGACGGTGGTCATCTGTCGGGAGTTGACATTTCGAACGCTGCTCAAGAACGACTCGGGGTTGACGGAGTTCATTAAGGAGCTAGCGCTTGAGCCGATAGCTCGAGGATTCCGGAACACATTGATCAGAGGCTGGAAGTAGGATTGAAACTGTGACATAGGCCTGAATCTCGTCAACCACAAAACACTTCTGACCAAATGCGGGCATACTCACGGCAGTGCCATTTTTTGTTCCTTGAAAACAATTCTGGCAAGCTCCATTCCAACACGGGAATAGTAAATGGTAGGAGGTATTAACGCTGAATGAAGTCAGTTTCGTGTCCTGTATGCAATCTGACATTCTCTGCGCTTACACTCGACGAAGGCAATCGCTCTACCTGTCCTGCCACCAACCCTCTGCAAGGCATTGTAAGCAGAGGAGCCGACTCTGGAGACAGCGGAGCCAGCAGAGCTCTGGACTTTCGTCAAGCCTTCGGAGGCCTTTGATACGGTTTGCTTGCCCGTTTCTTGTGCTTTTGACGCGGCGTCTGAGACGGTGGAAGCTTGTCTGAAATTGTTTCGGCGCAGGACAAGCCGGGATTGACGAAGGACGGCGCGGGTGGTGTGAGCCGTGGACATGGCTGCTGAAGCTCTCAAAGGGAGCGCAGAGACGGAGGGGAGGTCGAAAGGGTCACGCAGCGAGCAAAGACCACTGATTGTAGTATTGGCCGTGGATGATGTTGCTGAGGATTAAATCACGGAGAGTGAAAAGCTCCCAAAATCTCGGGATGAATTGGAACCTCACAACCGCAAGGCCAATACGAGCTTGTTATTGGTTGGATTTTGTGTGCGTACCTGACGGGAAATACAAACCACTCAGTCCAAGCATAAGAATTGATAGAAGACTTTCGTGAGGCAGGTATAAACATTCTCATATGCTACATTGAAGGACAATGGCTTCATCTACCTGTGCTATTCTATCGTGGTCAAGCTAATGGTCTGAACCGCACTGCCAGAAGTAGCCCATGATTCGAACTCGAACTGGCAGCGGCGACCCATGCTAACGGTGATGTCCAGGTCCATCTCTCCATTGCTTCATTTTTGTTCTTTGCTCCCTCTTGTCCTTTCGACTCACTGATGTTACCATAAACCTAGCACTTGGGTGACAAAAATGGGCCTGAAACAACCCAAAAGCCTTACCGACCCTGTATAAGCCCTATCCCGACATCCCCGGTCTGCCTTTGCCCTATAAGCCGATTCCCCCTGCATCGTAAAGTGCCGAAGCACACACGCGAGCATCCTTTAAACACCAATTCACACATTGCCATCATGTAGGCGATCTCTTCATATGTAGCGTCTCTTTGTGCCCGTCGCCTCTCGTATGTAAGGGAAGGACATGAACGGGCATTTCTTTGACTCTCATTTCGCGCACAATTTGTGAGTTTGCGGTTGCTTGCATCCTGTCCTCACAATGTCTGGTGTGGACCATTCTATCTTTTGACATCATCCCCGAGACCTAGACTCACCTCATCGTTTGACCACATCCTCCGACAAAATTGTGTTGGCGGCAGCTGTGGTCATTGAGGAGCAAAGCCAGACAAGTTTGAATATCTCCAACAATTTCAAAATGACCGCCAAGCCTCGCCAGCCAGGTCGAAGATCGCTTAAGCAGTCACTGAAGGACATCTTCCTGCACAGGCGAGCACGGTCGAACCGTTATGCTCGTGACACAGTCGGATCAGGTATTCTGCGAAGGGCAGATCCGTCAGAATCTCAACTCTCTTCGGTTACCACCTTCTCCTCTTTTCCCAACGGGAGCGCCAGCGTGTTCAGTCTTGAAGAGTACACCATCAGCAGTCCCATTCCAGACCGCTTCAAGACCTCGCAGACCCGAGAGTCCCTTCTCCCTGTGACGAGCCTCAGTCACATCGATCTGCATCATGCCTACCTCCAGCAGTCGACCGTCCCTCATTACCCAACACAGAAGGTCCCGGCTCCATCGACGTGTACTCCTGTCCTCAGCCAGCAGGCAAGCATCTCAACCCTTTCGTCCATCTCCTGTGCTTCGACATTGAAGCTCCAGCCGTCTCGGCAGCGGATTGTCAGCCCAGAACCAGGACCGAACTCATCAAGAAATTCACCCAGAGATCATGTCGCAGTTGGACGGCGTCAGGAAGAGCAGGTGTCGTGGCTGCAGTCTCCAACCGACAGCTACGCATCGATTATAGAGGATAGCACCTCAAGGGGAACAAAAGCACGGATTCATCAGGAGGCCGACACTGTCAGTGCCATCGAACAGGTCGAACATTTCAAATCTTTCTGCGTACTGGACACTGCACTGCCAGGCTGTCCGGTGGTAGCGACTAGCCGGGAGCTTCGATATGCTCTTGACATTGGCGAACCCTTCTTTCTCAATAGTTGCGAGTGTGAAGGTGCCTCCATGGATATTGTCACCGGCTACGATGCGGCAGGAGAGCCAATCACTCACCTGGTCCTCTTTGCCCCTCTGGTAATTCCAAGCAGCGGTCGAAGTCGCTTCCTTCTGGCTAGCCTGATTGATGTTACCAGATTTATCCAAGATGCCGCATCGTTACCAGAACTCGATACATCCCGTCCGAGTTCGTTGTCGGAGCGGGATTGGCAACCAATGTCGCACGACGGGCTGGCATCGAGCTGGAGCCACACGACCTACAAACTCTCGGCAGAGGATCTCCTGGGAGGGTGCCTCTTACCGAAGGATCGGGATCCTTACCAGGTATTTCAGGAGGACATTTGGCTGAATTTGGCCTTGGAAGAAAAGGGCAAAGCATCGACACCCTCGAGGTCAACACCTCGGTCTATACCAAAGATGGAGAAGACAAAGAATATCTCACCTTCATTTGCCACAAGCAACGTCGTGGACGGAGTCCTGGAAGACTTTATGAATGGCTTGCGAGAGTTGTATTCGGACTTTTTCCTTTTGGGCAAATCCCCGCTTGATGACACGGTCTATGAAATATGCAACGTTTCACCCACAGTATTTGCGGCTAAAGATTACATATATGGGCATATCTCTCATACTGAGGAGCAGGCGATCATGGACCTGAGTACGAGACTCGCGAAAGACGCCCCATTCAAGATGAGCGTGAGATGGGGGTTACAAGGCGTGGATAAATTGCTTTACTGCAGCCCACTGTACGGATCAAAGTCCTGCACGTGGATATGTTTCTTGGTGGATGACCGCGTACCACAACTATGGTAACGTCAGATTTTGCGAGCGGAGGCCCAGCACCCATCCCAAGGCCCGCCGAACATGCTCCGAAGGAAGTCAGAGTATGAAATTAGGGTTGGGTGACCTGCAAGTAAGGGGACATCGGCGCGAAAGGTGCTGTTTCGTCCGCGAGAATGTGGCAAAGACACCCAGTCCTCGTCTAAGAGTGTGAATGACAAGAGCATCGCCAATCAATGCTCCACGGAACATTTCTTTTCTATCTTGGGCTCATCGATCGGCAAGCAGGGCGTGTTGTGAGGGGAAGCACCAAGGCAAAAAGAAAGGATGGGCTGTTTTTCTCGGTCGATCAATGGATCAATAGAATGGCCGAGATCTTTGACCTCAACGTCGCAATTGAAACTGTGCAAAGTTCTCTTGGTGGCAGGCCCAGGGACGCCTAGCTAGACCTCTCTGGGCCTGTGTTTGACGTCCTTCTAGCGGCATTCTTGTCGTACCTGTGCGGCCTGCCTATTTCCTCCTTGGGGTTACTAGGCTTGTATCCACAGGTCCTCCCAATCGGTCAGTGCGGCCACGCCAAAAACTCTAGTGCTCCATAGTTGGAAGCGTCACCCGATCGCCCCAAGACGCCGTATCGTATCGCGCTCATTTCTTCGCTCGCTCGCCGATGCGGAAGCGCTCCAAGGATGCCACGATCAAGCACGATGTTCCCTTCGTCCCACTCCCACCCATCCTTTGTAAACTTCGCTCCACTTATAACCCCAAGTCAGAAGCCCGTTACCCGATCGCAGGAGATTCTCCTACGCCATCAATCCGGTTGCTGATACCGACCCAAGCGTGATCCTACATTGAGGAAGAAAAGCCGCCTACCTCTGTAACCAGAACTTGATTTGAAGTTCTTGAGATTTGTCTTCACCCATTGAAGTTCACGAATTTTTGCCGCAGATAAAGGAGAACAGCGATATCCGTCTCACTGTAACTCGACGGGGCAGGCAAAAATCGAAACATCCGCCTGTACGAGTACATATTCTCAATCGGCCACTCCTCGAGCAGGAGTCTTTGTTTACGCCCTCCAACCGTCAGTCGACCGTAACTGCCAGTCAACATGTTCAACGAGAACTTCTCCTTCGGAGCGTCACCACAGGCATCATCCCTTTCACTGCACCTCGAATCATCCACCTCTGGCGAAATCTCGCCCTTCACATCACGATGCTCATCACCACGCAATGGACGGCCTGCCTCTCCACGCCGCGACTCTCGCTTCGACACCTATAAACCCAACATCCCACATCGCCACCCTTCCATCGCGGCATTGACTGCGCAACTACAATCGCACGCACTCAACGATACCGAGATGCGTTCTCCTTCACTACCACCTAGCGAGCCAGAGTCCCCTTTAGAGTCCAACAGCGACTCCGATGTCGACGAAGGCTTCTACGACGGCCCAGAGACACCCGAGACTACAATCTCCGATATTTACGAAGCCAGCGAAGTTGACCCTGCACTCTGGGATCTCAGCATGTCAGACGCCATGGTAGCCACATCATCTCCACGACCTTCATTATCCCTCGAGGCTCAAGCCCTTTCTTCATACACGATGCGTCGAAGGCAGCGGCAAGCACTAGTCCGACTACAATGTATGGTGACGCGAGCGCCCGACCTGGCCATGCTTATCGAAGAATGCCACCCGAGCTCACTACCTTTTGGTGATGATACAGCAAGGAGTTATCAGACAAAGAGCAGGAAAGAGTCTACATGCAGCATTTTGGGAGTTGCAGAGACTGGAAACAGTGGGCGGATAGAGAAGAATCGACGTGGTTCGATTGCTGCGGTCAGAAAATCTCCTAGAATGAGGAAGAGGACCAACTGAGGCCAGCGCTTCACTTTAAGAGATGGAACATTTATGATACAGGCATAGCGATGGTGATCTTCTTTTTCTACAGACATTCAAGTTCCAATGCATATATTCTGGGACTCGATTTCTATTCTTCTGTCCATCGCTGTTCATTTCGTGATGCTCGATATGCACTTGTGAAATCTACAATTTCAGCCTTGACCATGACTGGGACACAACGACTAGCCAACTAAGCCGCAGACACGGCTGCAATGGGCAGCTACCTCGTATTCTGGGCACAGGACGCTCAGAACTCCGATGCTGCATCGAGATCGACGAAAAGTCTAGGCTCCTGCAGATCGAGCCACGCTTCCCGTGTACGATTTGCCGTGTAGCTGTGGCTGTGCCACCTATCTGTGCCGCGCCTGCATGTGTCAAGCTTCTGTCAGTAGCTCGCTTACGCTTGCCTCGTCATTGTGCATGAACACCTTGCTACCTATTAGCAAACCGGCATTCGAGGTCGGCAGAATTAGGTGAGGTACCTTCCTGCTATTATGTAGTCGGGCAAGGAGCCGGGCAACGACGGAGGGAGGATATTGGAGACAGAGTCAGAAGGTATGAAGTCAGGCAACAGACGGGCGGTTCCGTGATCCAAGGGCAATTAAGGGAGCATGTTTCATGCACGTTATGAACGATGGTCGGTATAAGCACCGATGTACAGCGTCCATAGGCTTCACAAGGTCGTGCGGCTGGTGACGTGATGAATTGCATGGACTCCCTTTATTACCTGCCAGCACTGAACCTCACCGGGCGTTTGCGTTGGCTTGGTCATCGACATGGAAGGCATCAGGTGTATCTCATCAGTTGCGTTCTCGTGTTGAAAAGCTCGTGCTCGATGTGGCCTGAGGACATCACCGATCGCGAGAATTAAGCTGAATATCTGGACATGTACGTCCGCACAATCCCGTTTGTAGGCGTGAGCAGGCCTATTGCGTAAGCACTGAGTAAAGTAACAAATACGGACTCCAGCCCGATGTGTCCTGTTATGCAGCCTTATGCGCAGTTCACTGCCCGATTCAAACTCACGATTCACTTTGTCGCTGGTGGTCCGTGACGTCGCTTTCTTCGGAAGGACTAGTGGGACGTCACGACTTACCAGTGGTACGGAAGGACTCGCATGGCCAGTAGTACCTGTGCCATGTGTGCATGTACCATGTGCACCACCACATGGGGAAAGAGAGATTCGAGCCTTGTCAATGGAAAACTTGGAATAACTTCTAGAACGTCTGCGTTATGATCGTCCTGAAGTCAAAGCTTTGGGCATGTAACGACTCGAGCCGAAATATGCGCCTGGTACGTTGGTACTCGTATACTGGAAGCGAGGACCTTAAAATACCCACGTCCTTTTGTGGTACGAGTAAGAATATTCCACCGTTATGGGATTGCCTGTGGATGTCAAGGTTGTGTATGCGGACCGAGCGGCGACGAAGCCTAGCCATAGTATTTGTGATGTATGAGACGCAATTTCTCCTCGGTGGATTTATACACCGTAGAAGCAAGGCTGGCGCATATTGTAGTATGGCGATTGTTGTTGACTATGTGTAGTTGGGTTAGGGTCTTGCCTCGCTGTCTCAAGCTCGAGCATTTCATCACTCGTGATCCAACGTCGCGAAGCAAGACGACCAGGTGCTCGGTTCCACTACCGAGGTGGCTTGACTTAATTGCACTGGGTCAATCCAGGCATCAAGAGTGTTATGCCAGCTCCTTCCCAGTTGCAATCACTCCACGTACCTCACCATGTCACACTTTTGAAGAAGATCCCACCACTCATCGACCGTTTCATGACTCGATTCCCAAGCCGTGGATGACCATAGCATTGCCAGCGGAGAAATACCTCGTATGCCGGAGACTTGCTCGCTACTTGTACCATGTCGGTGGAGAGTACCACGTAACACAACAGCAACTTAAGTGCGCTGTACCACTCACTCCGTACCACAGGATTATTCCACCGGATAAGTCTCTTTCGTGCCGCCACAATGGAGATTTACCGCCCACGGCGTTTCCTCCGGCGCAAGATGCGTACTGCGGTCCTTCCCGGCGGCAGCCGCCGCGAAGGTGCTTGGTTATAGCACTTAAGCAGGCGTTATGGCACGGAAATGATGCCGGTGCCGAGCCTCAAAAGGGCAGTCCCACAAGGCTTTCCACAAGCATGAAAAACCTTCAAAATGCAAGCACGAAATGGAAACATGAAGCGAGCAGATACCCGAGCATTGGGTGTTTTCCGTGAAATGCTTGCAGGATTGCATTGCATCGGCAAACTGTAAGCGAGCATTGGGGAAAAGTAGCATTACTTGTGGGACGTGGACATCGGCGACCGCCTTCAGGTTGTCTCTGGAGTTCTTACTGTGCGCTGAATCAGCCGTGACTTTAACTAACGCAAAAGCACCGTTTGCGGTGGGTGCTACGGCTATTGAAGACTGCTCTTTGCATGGTCGACTTGACACGCATGGTCTCTCAGATATATGCGGCGCATTCTCGGAGTTTCATAATTAAGCATGTGGGAGACTCCGGCGTGATACAATCCCCGTGGTCTGAACCGTGGTGGACGAGCCGGCTCTCTTCGCACCATGCCTTGCAAAACCCGGCGTACCACAAAAAAGACGGGACGGAAGTACTCCATGCTCGGACTCTGGGGTTGTTGATGGAGCTCACCACACAATTGGCATGGTAAGTCCGCACTCGGCATACAGTCCATTGCCGGCGAGTTGTCATCGATCAGTACTCCGACCATGTGGCAGAAGCCCCAGGCTGCCGACAGGGCGATACTGGCCTCCGCTAGCAGTGCTGTGTCGATATAGAGAGGATGGTAAACACACTGAACAGGCAAAACGTGTCTTGACCTTTTGAAACAGGTATGTCGGCTCGAGGATACCAAGCAGCCTCCCTGCAAGCCTTCGGTGGCATTATTCCGTGATCATGGATGGCTGAAGTAGGTCAAATATTGCTGATTCACGGAATAACACCCGCGCACGCATAAAGTGGCTTGTATACAAGCGGCCCACGTTCCCATGGCCGTCGGCGTGTGTCGGCTTATGGGCTCGGCCAGGCTGGGGAGGTCCAGAACTCATGAGGCTTGAGGAAACCATCCGGCTGCAAGCCACGAAAATTGGTACTGCAAGATCGCATTTTCGAATCGCGACTAACACCGCATCGTCCCTTGCCGGAGAATATGATCGGAACTGCCAGCGGCACGAGTGTCTGCATGCTGAATCAGAATCCGTGAGGCGCCCTAACGACTCGCATTGTATTATTGCTGCAATGGCCGACAGGAAGCCACGAAGATGTAGTGTGCTTCGGGTCTATATCGTGTTCACCAGATTTGACGCCGAACGAAGCTATTTTACGTGCTGACAAGCTTGAGCTGCGGCTCTCCACCGACATCATCCGAATCCTTCCCACTCATCACTCTTATTTTGAGCATGCGGCTCTTCCTTCGCCCGTTGGCTGTGTTCGATGGCGCCGCGTTTCCGGTTCACTTCGCGTTTCTCGTAACCACTTTGCGTCCCGATCTTTGCCTTCCGTTTCATCCGCTTCGTTTTCTCGTCATCGTCGCCATGAATAGCGCGCCGGGATTCAACGCCATGTTGCTTGAGATCTTTTCTGGTCGATTTGGACACGGAGGGAAGTGCATGTAGCAACCAAGGCTGAATACCCTGCGCTTTCGGAGTATTTGATACCGTGCTGCTGTTGCCATTTGGGACTCCGGTGGGACTGTCCGAATGAACCTGTACCTTCTCGCTGGCGGCGATAATATTGGCAATACCTTTCACATATTGTATGTCTTCTTTGGTGTAAAAGCTGACACATACACCCCCCTCCCTGCCTGCTCTACCTGTACGTCCAGCACGGTGGACATAACTCGCAACTGTGTTTGGGATATCGTAATTGACGACCACATTTACACCTCTGAAATCAACGCCTCGAGACAGAAGGTCTGTTGTGATCAAGATCCAGATCTTGCCCAGCCGAAAGTCCTGCATAATTTTTGAGCGCGTTTTGTCCGGCAGAGACGAGTGAAGTACTGCGATACGTGACAAGCCTCCTGCTGCCGCCGGGATATCATATCGCAATTCGTCGTATAATGATTGGGCTCGGTCGATTGTCTGCGTAAAAACAAGAAAGGGTGGACGGAGCGGTGCGGTCGCTGCTTCCTTCTTTTCACCTGCCGGCGTAGGTCGTGAAGGATGCAACAGCTGCCGCATACCTAACAACTTGCCGGACTCCGTTGCCACGTAGGTCAATTTGTGGGAGATTGTTGGCAAGCTCGTGTCCTTTAGACCTATTATTGTACGGAGTAATGGTGGCCTCTGACTTCGGCGAATCTTGAGGACTTTTTGACGCTCGGAAATCGTCTGCACCGCCAGCTCTTCGATGTTTGAGCCAATCGTTGCGGACCACATACTTATTCGTAATAAGGGTGAAGTACACGCTGACCAAACAGCCAGTGTCTGTGCACGAAACAACGGGTCGAGAAGGACATCCGCTTCGTCGAAGATGAGTGTCTCTATGTTCGGTAGGGGATGGACAAGACTGGATTCGTCCTCTTTCCAGGAAGGATTTAGTGCATGAACGAGAGACATGGGCGTGGAGACCAAGATGTCGCTTTTGACAACAGTCGAATCCTTTGGGAGGGTTTCGAGGCCCTCGTCTTCCTCAGCGTCATCATCATTATCCGAATCATCCTTGTCCATAGGGGAATGTCCCTCGTAAAGCCTCATGCCTTTCCTCATGGCAGTAATGTTGACTCCAGTGCTCAGACATAACTTTCGCCCCTCGTTGACAATCTGAGACATGAGTTCTCTCGTCGGTGCGAGGATGATGGCGCTCACATGTCTTTCCGAACGATCATCGCCTTGTCGATGGCTCCTCGATATCTTCTCAATCAATGGTATCAGGAAAGCCAGAGTCTTGCCACTTCCCGTGGGCGCGATAGTGAGCAGATTCGGCTCATTTGATGCCTCGCTTTCAGGGAGGAATAAGGGTATCGTAGCCATTTGAACCTCCGTGGGTTCAAAGTAGGCCTGAGTCGAGACATTGCGCAGTAAAGACTTGTTCACGCTTCGGTGCCGTATTTGATCGAAAGATGTAAGTGGCTGTGGATAGAGCCGAGACTGCTCTTTTTGGACTTTTCGAGACTCCGACAACTCGCTGGACTTGCTAAAACTGTTCAAGTCGACGATTTTGATTCTGTACTTTTTCTGAACCTGGCGGACTTCTGCTTCTGAAAGAGGTTGAACCCCTTTTTCATCTCTGGACACCTCTCCAGTGGAAGCAGAGTCTCTTTTTCTCTTCCGACTAGAGACCGAATCCGAGATATCTTCGCCTGGCCCATGTCCTGAGGCTGATGGAAGACGTTGCGGCAAAGGTTTTGAGTTGCTTGTCTTCAAGCCGGTCGATCGCGATAACAACCGGAGTGCGTCCATACTAGGCGCCCGACATCCAGCATATGTCGCTTAATGCGCAACGTATTGGGGCCGGTAGCAAAGATTTTGACAATGTCTATAAACTTTGCCTTCTTTGATTTGTACAAGGTTTCGTCCACAGACGCAAAGTTTCTTCGGAGCACGATAATCCGGTTCCGAAATGATCAGCGTGATCGACATCGCCGCACCGTGACGTAATCTTGGCATGTTTGTATGACTGCCAACCTTCAGGTTTGTTCTGCTCTTGTGCCTTTTTGCGTATTGCCAATGTCTGTCTGCGAGATACTAAACCCACCGGGGGGACAGATAGTATCTGGGACGATGTCGCAAGCACCATCAGGCCCATGTCACATTTTCCGTTGCTGAATCCGACATGGTCATCGGGTTGCTCCTTGTCACCGCAATACCTGCGGTGACGGGTATCTCGCAAGCCATGCACGCGCAGAGGACCCGCGAAGAGCGCCTAAAAGATGAAAAGCGCATGAAGAGATTTAACATCGACGTGTTCTGTGAAGACGAAGACTCGTTGGCAAAAGGAGTAGATGGCAAAAGACTTGTGTTGAAGGATGATCGCGTATGGATAGGCCCAGAGAAGGCAGTGAAGCCATGTCCACACGGTTACGTTGCAGAATGCTTCTACATTGAGTATCCGGATAACGAAGTAAGCGATCCGTGTGGCACATTTTGGCAGCGCAAGTTATGTCAAAGGACAGTGCTAATGTAGCTTTCTGACACCAGCGAAATCCTGCACCCCTTGGTCTTGTTAGCCAGGTTCAAGATGATCCTCCGTTATTGAATTGGATATATGTGGACAAGAACACTATGGAGCTAAAGTATGGCAACAAAAGTGCGAGCATAGAACACCATGTCGGACCATGGGACTGGACAGCGGATGAGGTGGGTATCACATTTGAAAAGAAAAGGAAACGCTTTATTGCTGTGGAAAATCCGAAGACGTACAAATGGCAGGTTTACTACGATATGAACAATGACGGACTGATTGGATTTGTGCCTCAACAAAGGCATGGGGTTCAAGTTTATCTGAAGAGGACGTTACTACCAGAGCCAGACGCATGAATATCTAATGTTAATGTAATGACAAAAACTTGTAAACAATATTCTTCGCACTCGTGTTGTGTAATCGTCCTGTCTTATAGCAAACTATAATTTAAGACACAGGTCACTTGAACTTCACTTCTGCTAAGCCAAGGCAAGATGCATGCTTCACGTGCCTTAATCGAAATAGAAGGTAACTAAAAACAACAGCGCCTGGTTGTGAGAAGGTTGTCGCGTACCACTCACTATGGACTTTACTAGTCTGGGCCGCCACGATCGCGACAAAGTGTGAAGCGAAGTAATCCTTACTGCGCTACCCGTCAGAGCGCGAAAATGCCTGCCACAGTGCGCGACCGCGAATGGGACATTATAGGCAGGAAGGGTGAACACTGGGTCAAGGTACATGTCAATTCCTTCACGGATGGCGACCAGAGTACATGGCCAGGAAAGCCTGCCTATCGACCCAGTTCAGAGGAGCGCTATTTGATTCATCTAGCAAACTCGTGGGTGAAGCAACAAGGGCTGGAGGAACCTGGCACGGAATATCATCTCGACAAGCTGCCAGATGGATATGCCACGTTTGAAACAGACCAGCGCAATGGAACCCAAGTCTACAAACGTTTGTTTGGTCACCCCTCCGGAAGATTCTATGACTCTATAGTGAAGTTCGAACCTCACTTTCTATGGTTAATGGGCGGCAAACGCGGGCAGTGTGAATGTGTACACTGTGGACGTCCCAAAGCCGGACCAGTCATACGGCGCACACGTCTACCAGTACCAGGCGAGAGGTTTCCTCTTCCCCTCGAACGAAGGAAAGGCGCAACAGGATTCGACATGGACGCCAGCGGAGCATCATCACGGTCTACTCCTACCGCCATGTCGGGCAGGCCCCAACGACAAATCAAAGCTGCTGGAGCACCATACTCGGTGGATGAAGAAGGGAATGAGGACGTTTACAAAGACTTCTTGAAAAAGCTTTTAGGTGCTCGGGGCGGGACAAAAGGCATTGAAGACGATATCCATGAGGTCAATTCATTGGACTGGAGGGCAGAACACTCGTGGAACGACTATGGAGTTGACCTCATCCAGCAGAACCTCACATTGATCTCGAATCAACACTCTTTCGTTCCGCGAGTGGGCGAACTTGTGATGTGGACTCCCAATTTCCTCGACGGCCACTATCTCATGCTTGACCCAGAGACGCTCGAGTACAAATTCTACTCGTTCGACGAGAAACGATTCAACGGATTTCCTGCCTGGCGCGCCGGCCTCATTACTGCAGTCCCGGCAGCGACAGCAAGCGACGGACCTATCGACTTTCCAGATATCCAAACCCTGCCGAAGAAGCAACTGGCTCTCAACACTGCAGGATTTCGCGTTGAGACATTCCCTGATCCGAACAATGAAGTTGACAAAACAGCGTCGAAACAATACCGCTATGTACCTCTTCAAAACATCCGACCTCTAAGCCACTGGCAGATGCTGCTTCGGGGGATTGCGCGTGACCGATGGCACCCCTCCATCGAGAATGCCCTAACTTGCATGACGAGTATATCAGTGCTAGAGAAGTGGTGGTTCAAAGGCGACTGGCCACAAGCCAGTATCCTATGCAAAGGCCTCTACATTGGATCCGAACTGATCATTGTGGGTGATACTGTCCGGATTACGCCTGAACCCTCGACGAGCAAGACTAAAAGATGCACGGATGTCATGATTGTTTCCGACATCAGAGTGAACCTTGTCAAGGCCAGACCTGAAGATGTCCTTCCCGATACTCCGTTGCTGTCAGCCGCTACTTCAATCACACTCGTCGGAAAGGCATACACGCTTGACATACGTCGAGACTACCAGATTCAAGGCAAAGATCCCGATGCTGATATGACTGATCTACCGTCGCCTGTTCCCGTGGAAGAGGTCAAGACCGCTTTCCGACCTGTCGGCACGGGCGAGTATGGCACATGGTACCGTCTCCACGATCCTCGAAAGGGCTATGAGATCTCATATGATCGTGTGCTGGGCAGGTTGTACGAAGCTGCAGCTGTGCGCTTGTGGACTGGTCAATTACAGACCAAACAACATGAGGAAGCCGAAAAGCTGAAAATACAACCACCGCTAGACTTCGACCTGAAAGCTATAGAAGAAGGACGCAGATATGCCACACAAGCCGACGAGAGGTTGGAGGAGATGGAAGATGATCAGCTAGGATGGTTCTGGGCTGATACAAGGGCTGAGGCGCTGGATATCCAGACAATCAACGGAACCGAAACTGGAAAGTATGACGACGTAAGGGATGCGACCACTTTGGAGCAATGGCGGACGTATCTAAAGATCCTCAATGGACAGACGGTTGCACCGGAAGTGTTCAAGTTCAAGTCCGCTCCCCAATCTCAGGTCGGCGGCAGAAGAGGGAGAAAGCCCGGTTCCAAGGTCGTCAATGGCAGAGTCATTTACCCCGGCGCCGAAGGATATGAAGAGGCTGCAGACGAGGAGATTCCTGACGTTTGGTCTACTCCTAGGCACAAAACCAGCCAACTTGCTGGTGCAGGTCTTGTGTCAACAGATGACGAAGATCAAGACGAGGAGGGTGTAGAGACTTTTGAGGATGCAGAAGAGGTTCTGCCTTCGGTGGAAGCGCGTCCGGATCATGCAAAACATGCTGCTCCTCGGCAGCCCAAAGTGCAATCGAAGGCGCAGATCATGGCAAATCCAGACGATATTGAGGAAGGAGAGGATGAGGAGTGGCTTTTTCAGCCGCCTGTGGTCAGGGGAGGAACTGAGGAATCAGAAGGTGGAGACTATCGCCCTGGAGCCGAGTAATGACAAGACTCAGGATAGATCCATGATGGCGTCGGAGAAATGAAAGAAATGTTGGATGAAGCGAACAGAGCAAGATATCCAGACACAGACAACTGGGCAGGCGCAAAAGTGTGCTGAGCCGGGCCATTGATTGTGTGAGAGTGATTGGTGGTCTATACAGACATGGCGTACCACTGGAAAAGGCACTGGAAGGGTCGCTAGATAAGATCATGGCGACTACGACTCCCATTGTCAATATTCCCGCTTCATCTCCCCTGCATTCAGTGCTGGCTGTGTCGCAATGTGAAATGAAGACGTGGTTTTGAGTAGTGGTCGAAAACAGCTTTGAGTAGTGGTCGAAAACAGCTTAGCGTGCATGTGATCTCAGAACAAGCCTTCGGTAAACCTACCTGGTTGGAATATTCACAAACGCAGTCTTGGCTTTCCCACACTCCAAATTTTGGAGCGGCAGGCTCGACTTTGAGATCGAATTGACAACGCCGACAAAGGACCATCCCTTCAACCTGTACAACAAACAAGATGGTACGGACCCTTTCGCCAGATATCTTGCAATGATATCGCAGAGACAGAATCGCTAATAAATCCTTCACAGGTTCGCTACGCCCCCGCCCACCGCATTGCGAGTGCCAAATCTGCTCGTAGCCGTGGCAGTTACCTGCGTGTCAGCTTCAAGAACACCCGCGAGACCGCCGCCGCCATCGCTGGCTGGAAAGTCGACCGCGCCGTCAAGTACCTTGAAAATGTCACCGAGTTGAAGGAGGCTATCCCAATGCGAAGATATGCTTCAAGCACTGGTCGAAGCGCTCAAGGTACGATACATCCACAGAATTCCATAAGAGGAAGAGGGCGTGCATGAGAAGAGGATCTGCTTTGCTAGGAGGAGAGTCAGGAAACTCTTCCATGATTGTCCTGGCGGTTTCCGAAATCCATAATCTTTGCGCGCATCACCTCTGGAGACGCATTAATTGGGAAATTACATTGGCTGACATTTTGCTCTGTACAGGCAAGCCCTTCGGCACCGACAAGGCCCGCCACCCAGTCAAGTCTGCTGAATTCCTGCTCGGTCTCCTCAAGAACGCCGAAGCCAACGCCGATACCAAGGGTCTTGACACCTCCAACCTGATCGTTAAGCACATCCAAGTCAACCAAGCTCCCAAGCAGCGCCGCCGAACATACCGTGCTCACGGTCGTATCAACCCATACATGTCGAACCCATGCCACATCGAATTGATCCTGACGGAAGGTGAAGAGGCGGTCACTAAGGCTGAGGAGTTGGGCGTTTCCAAGGGACAGAGACTGAATTCCAGACAACGAGGTGCCGAGAGACGGAGAGCCATCACGGAGTCATAAGCGCAAATGCTTTTCTTGTTGATGCATTGACGTGGGAGCGGAATTGTCTTGAAGAAAAGGTCGATGGCGTTACATCGTGAGGCTGCTAGACCAAAGAAGGTACCAGTTCTGCGAGGAAAAAGCGCCAGGTAACCAGCTGCTATTGCACTTGGTATGCCGACTAAGGCCCGCAGTGCCCGAGGAAGGTGTCTCCTGGTCTGCACTATGTGTCTTGAACGATACGCAAAGAACGAACTCTTGAATTGTCAACAATTGTTTCTCATTCTGCCAGCGCCTGTTTGTTGCAACTGATGCATTCAAGGAGGAAATGCTATTTCTTGCGTGATATCTGACCCATACGCCATATGATCTGGAGCACTTCTAGATCACTCTCATATTACTTCTGCACATTCCCGTGCTGTGCTAACAGGATGTTGCAGATTCCGTGCTCCGAACCAGCGATCACCAGGATTCTCGAATACATGTCTCCCATCTTCCACCCTTCTCCATCGGAAACCTCAGCAGTCCAGCTGCTTTGACGTCCCATAGCACCACAATTTGCAGTCCACCTTGCTTGGACACGGTTCACATGAGTTAACCCTTGTTGCCCGACATCGTCCACCTGAAAGATGACAGACGCTTCCGTTGCCAGACCCTTTCGAGTGCCCTGGCTTCTGCCCGCTGTTTGAAGCTGTCAAAGGCACTTTTCTCTGCCCTGTACCCCATTCTTTGTCCAGCTCTTTTTCTCCAAAGCATGATCACTGGTGAAGAGTTGGAATAGCTTCGGGCTTTGTGGGATCTTGGTCCCGTTCGCGTCTCTCCTTGATACCAGTCTGGTGCTGAGCCTTCTCGAGGTGAGATCCTGTCTGTCCAATGATAACGGTGCGGATCTGGAGCTCCAACCTTATAGAAGAACTCGGGGCGTGGTGGAAAGATGGTGCCACACCTGGATGTATGTCGTTCGACATACAACAGTCTTGGACGGGCCTCGTCTCTACCCAAATACCTTGTGCGTAGGAGGATGATCCTGGCCCGCCTCAGGTAGAAGCTGGATTTGGGTCTCGAATGGTCTCCGTCAGTTGACTCGAGTTGCGATAAGTCGTGGATTTGTCGTGTGATTGGAATGCCGTATTGTTGCCTGACCCGATAGATTTTCACTCTTTGCGAGAAATGCAGCTCCGATACTCTGGTTTCGAGGTCGACAGTATCGCGCCTGCGCAAAAGTGCCATTATGATGAGGAGAAGTGACGTTCTCGTTTTCTAGGATGAGATATGTCGGCTTTCTTGCGAGGGACCTGCCCACTTACGACCTTGCTGGACTACTCGACAATCGAATCGTCGGCTCCCGAACAGCGTGACAAGCATGAAGTACAAACAACTCAATAGAGCGAACTTCATGATGAAAGGAATCGCTTGACTTGGGCGCCGGTACGCTTCGAGGCCAAATGTCAATTACTTCCTGGAGGACTCAATGGCCCTCCACTGAATCGATTCACTCATGAATAGGGTGCGGCACAATCACATTCACCTCAATGGTCGATTTACTCGATTGTCGGACGCGTTCCTGTTGGCGGTCAGTCTCCTATTCATTTGTTTCGATTCATCCGCTTTGCATCCCATTCATTACAACCATTCACGCAACCACGATGGCTCGTCTCACACGACCGAGGTCCAAGCTTCCTTTAGATTCATTGCAGAATGGCAACGGCAAGCGCCAGAAGAAAGTCCCTCAGTATACACTTCACTCCTCGATGCAACATTTCTTCAACCAGAAGCGACAGGATCTCCTCGACTCGACGCCTTCCACGTATAGTTTCCATAGTCGAGTTGTGCCAGACGCACGCGGCGAACTGATCCAGCCTTTCCCTGCGGGTCGACCGCGGGATGTCTTCACGGATGAGGGCGCAGGCGAGCAGAGAAAGAGGCACATCAGCAAGAAGCAGCAGAGGGAGCTCGATCCACGCTGGTGCATTGCCAGGTATCAACTGCTCATGATGTGGAATGCGGATCCTGTAAAGAGGGCGCACATCGTTGAGCAAGAGCGGGCAACACCGAAGATGAGGTCGCTACTAAGGAAATACAAGTTGAGAGAGTATGATCCGGTAGAACGGGAAGCAAGTGCTTGCAAAGGTACGCCATCAATGAAGAGGATGAGAGCAGATGATACAAGGAAACATGCTGAGAGCGAACCGCCAGCAAAGAAACAAAAGCTCAACAATGCAGAAAGCGAGAGTTGCTCCATCGTCACCGAGCCATCCTCGGGCAAGCACGTGCCGAATTTGTCATCGGCTGCTGGCACAAACTCACCGATGGCAAGGACGCAAGAGTCCACAAAACTTCGAAGCAAACAGGCGCCTGAATATCATCGGAGCACTTCTGTTGACAAACAACAAGACATCGGCGAAGTGCTTCAAGTTGTGCAGAAGATCAGAGAGCAGACGCGAGGCTGTGATGGGAAGGAGAACATCAATGTGTCTGAGCAGGGTAGCCATCAGGAAGTCGAACGCAGTTATGATATCGAGCAAAAGTAGCTGGCGCTCAAGGAGCTCATCTTCACGGATGGATCCTTTCATGGTTGATCGAAGACGAGCTTGCCTTGCCTTGACTCATGGTTGGAAAGAAGCACTGAGGTCTTTGAGCCATGTGAGCTGATATACAATGTTGTTGAGGGAGTATCCATACATGCATACCACAGATTGCGGAGAGTTAGCAGGCATAGGCTCTACAAAGGCAGATATATGCAAAAAAAAAATTTGACGCAATTGAACGACGCTGCCGTAAAACAATGGGAATCTGGTCTCTCCTTCCATGACAGACCGTTGGAAATGTGTCGAAGTTGTACAGTGTACACGTCTAGATTTGCTTTTCGGATCATCCTTTTTCCGCATCGAAAGACCTTATTTTACCCCTATTTTACGCCGCTTCTGCAGCCTCGTCAGATCAAGGGACACTTGCCGCACTCTCAACAACGCACACCAGGAATCCATTCTAGCGATACAACCTGTAAGTCGATAACTCGCGTCTGGGTCCGACTGGAGGTGGTAGGCCCAATAGGCATGGGAAGGACTTCGTGGCAGACGAAGGTGCAAAAGGCGAATGGGCATTGGGAGCACTTCATCGCAGATGGCAATACGAAAGGCTAACAGATAGCAGAAGGGCTTCATGCTGAATGAGAGTACGAAAGTCCGATAGGTATTGGGAGTGCTTCATAATTAACGACAGTCCAGAAGGTTGATGAGAATTGGGAGTGCTCCATGGCCAATGATAGTGCAAATAGTTGATAGGCATTGGGAGTGTGTGGTGGCAGACGAGGTTGTGATAAGCTGATATACCTTGAGAGTATGTCATGTGTATCGACAATTGCGCACTGCCATGATATGGGCGGGCACCTCGCTGACATTCAGGCGTAAAAAACGACCTGCCAAAATGTCTGGAAAATCGGGGCGTTGTGACTGGGGAGGACGCCATGGTAACAAAAGACTTAGTCATATTTTTGAGCACTGTGCATTGTTTGCTATCTAGACTCCATACATTTTTTGATGCTACTTGTTCATGCTACTCCTTGTGCCTCCCATGCTATCTTTATGCTATCAACACCCTTGCTGGCAGGACCGTCGTCTCGCTCACCAGTCCCAGTGGTGTGCTTGTCTTGCAGATGACATGTGGAGTCAGTGCAAGCTTGATTCTCATACCCCGTGCTTCCAGTTGTTCGGTTGTCATGCTCTTGGATTCTTCCGAAAATCTCGGCACCATGGTGGTCTTGTCGAACATTGTGTTGCCTCGCGGCGTGTCGAATCGGTACTGGTCTGCTCCGGAGTACATCATCTGTGCGAGCGTGTGTGCCTCGATCATGAGCGTGTACAAGTCTTCCCAGTCGCATGCTGACTTCTCGTGCATCATCGGATTGATGATCTGCCAGAGTTGGTTGCCACGGTCTCGGGCGAGGTGATTGACGAATCCGTCGAAACCGGGTTTTTTCTGGAGGACAGACATCTGGTATCCGATGTTGCTGAGCAGCTGGTACTTGACTTGTGCTGGGGTTGATTGGTAGATCTGGTTCTTGTTGGCCTCAATGGCCGTATCTACCTCGAGATCAAACCCTCGGAAGCTATCGTGCTTCAGGATGTTCTTCATGATCCATTGCACTACAACCTTGGTGACCATCATGAACCGAGTCAATGGTACTCCCATTAGCGGGAATGCTTGTACTGGTGCTGCAGTTCGGAGAAGTCTTTCCTTGATTGCTGTTGGCATGTGGCCGTCCTTCTGTGAGCTTACAATGTTGACGTGTGACCAACAGTATCGCTCTGCCATGAACCAAACTTTCTCGAATTGCTCCTTGACTGATGGTGCGCTGCTGACTTCTGGTATCGTGACTAGAGCCATGGAATTGTCTCGCAAGGCTGGCTGCTGCACTGCTTGACTGCTCGGAGTGCTTCGAGCGTTTCTGTTCGCGGATGTCTGGTAGCCTTGACCTCGGCTGCCCACTTGTGGTGTCTGTGGCGGGACATGACGACCAGCGTTGGTGTTGAATGGTCTTTGTTCAGGAGACCCGAATTGATTGACGCTAGGTTGTCCATGTCCGCCACCACCTTGTGGCATTGGCTGTTGTGAGCCTGTTTGTCGGGTCATTGGCGTACCAAGTGTTTGGCTGCGAGTATGGCCATATGATGTTTGTTGAATGCCTTGTTGTCGTCCTGGGACATGGACTGACGGCATGTGAGAGAGAGATTGCTGTTGCTGTCCGAAGTTTTGCGGGGTCATCTGCTGGCTTTGGTTTCGGCCATGCATCGTGCCATATGTTTGAGTATTGCCAGGGCCGCCTAAGATGGCGTCTGTAGCCTGATGATGTTGCCTTGGCTGTGACTGCTGGATGGCCGCGCTCTGGTTCCGAATGGTAGCCGCTTGTTGGGACACCGTATGTTGCAATCCTCGGATTGCTTCTTGACTTTGTCTCAGTTCGTGCTGGAGACGTGCAATCTCTCTTTCCATCTGCTCATACTGCGCTGTGGACATCTGCGTAGTTGCTCGGATTCGCATCAGATTTTGCAGATCCCGCTGTGTCCTGGCGTGGTTTTGCTCGGTTTGTCCGAGCTGGCTCTGCGCCTCACTGAGGGCAGGCGAAGTGACAGAGGCCCCGCGGGGCATGTCATTGCCACCATGATATGATGACATCTTTTCTTCTCTCGTGTGTGGAGGTGATTGTGTGGTCGGAAGGAAAAGGAGTCGTGTCGGAGATGGTGATATTGAGAATGATCAGTCAGATCACAGGGGGGCGATCAATGTTCGGTTTTCAGGTAGCCAGGTGCTCTCGATGGTATGAGATGTATCAAAGATGTAAAAGCGTAAAAGCTAATGACAAACGCAGTCGATCTTGCAGGTGTTCTAGGAACAACACGAAGGGGCGTCCTCGGAGATAATCAACCGAAGGCTGCTTCGAACGAGTGCGTATGATAGATCGTTGGAGAGGTTATCGTAATGAGAGACCGAAAATTGAGAGATTGGAGAGAGCGAGACAGAACAGATAATCCAGTTGCTGTCTGGCTGAGTGACCGAAAGGAGCGGAAAGAAGAAAGTCGTATCGGTGAAGGTGATGTTTAGACTGATCAGTCAGAGGAGATGTGAGAAAGGTCGATCGTCGAGTCTGCGAATTTTTCGAGATGTTCTCTGTGCCGAGCGATGTATCGAGGAGGAGGCAGCGAAAAGTCTGTATCAAGGCAGTTGATCTTGCAGGTGTTCTGGAAGCGACACAAGAAGATGATATCCTCAGAGATAATCAACCGAGGGCTGCTTGTGACTAGTGCTCGTGATAGATCGCTGGAGATGTGATTGTGTTGAGAGAACAAAATCTGGGAGACCGAAGACCGAGAGACAAAACTGCTAGTCGAGTTGTTGCCTGAGTAAAGTGACTGACGACACGGAGAGGAAGAGAGTCGTGTCGGAAGAGGTTATTGTGAGAGTGATCAATCGGATCAGAGGAGCGGATTGTCAATCTTTCGATTTTGGTTTGGGAGGTGCTATCGTCGCTGTGCGATCTGTCGAGGAGGAACGAGCAGAAAGGCTGATCAAAAGTGTCGAACTTGCAAGCGTTCAGAGAACGACGTGCAGAGACGAACTTTGGAGATCTCAACCGAAGGCTGCTTTGAGGGAGTACTTCTTGACGGACTGCGGACAGGTGATCGTGGTAGAAGATCGTGACGAAAGACCGAAGATCGAGAGACCGAACGGGAAAAGTCGCTGTCTGGGTGATTGATCGAAGGAAGGAAGAGAAGCGTCGTAAGAACGAGAGAGAAAAGACTTCTATGCTGTGAAAGAGTCAGTGAATGATCTTGATTCAGAATTCACGCCAAGCCACACTGAACAACGTCAACAACCACACAATCTGTTTCAAGGTGAGGCAATGACTCCCAAGTGCCTTCCTGGGGTAACTCCAGTTCTTCGGGTCCGAGTCGATTGACTGTGTTGCCGCTGGGTGAAACTAGATCAGGTGTTACGAACCTGTATCTTCCAAGTAGGATGTGGGGATCAAAGAGGTCCGCGTGTCGACCGAAGATGTTTGTGTCTATGGGTGAACGTTGTCGACGAAGACAGTGGATAGAAGGCCCTTTTGGTGATGTCCAGAGGTAAGAAGGTCTTTGACGAGGCCAAGATCGAATGGTGGTTGGTATGTGTAAGAAGGAAGAAGAGTTGGGGGTGGGAAGGAGGTATTTGTACCCTAGTGGAAGAGCACATGCACCGGCCTGTCTTCACCACATGGGAACAGTCACTTGATTGTACCCGAGCTGACCGCAACTGGCCGAATGTTGTGTGTTTGTTTCCAGCAATGTTTGATATGCATGTGGCTTGGTGCATGACAAGGCTGAAAATCACGTGCAACCTGACAAGGCGCTGGCCCCTGAAGACAGATTGATGTGGTGAACCGATGCTGCTATGTCCCCACACACGTATGTTGGTTTGCTCCAAGCAGTGAGGAAGGATGGACTGGTTGTCATTCCATCACATTGAGAAGGTGCTGACCACTGAAGACCTTGTGGTGTGTCCAGGCAATGGTGGCGACCTCCACACATGTATGTCAATGTGATGCAAAGTCTCAGATGATGGTGAACTTGTTGTGACACTGTCAACCTTTGACAAGGCACCAGCACTCAACGACAGCTTACTGTGATGAAGTGGTGCTCACATGTGCTCTCACTTGTATGTCTGTCTGATCCAAGGTTCAGGTGAACATGAGCTTGCTCTTCTACCATGGGTTTCCTTGTCCTGGGTTCAGTTGAAAGGCTTTTCTGTTGCAGCCTGAACAAGGTGTGTTGGCCTAGGCTCCAGACACACAAGGCACAGCTGACAGTGTGACTTCCGTTCACACTGGGAACAATGTGTTGTGGCACGGTATGCTGAGTATATTCCTCCTCTTTCTGACGTTTTCCAGTGTGGCAGGCAAAGCAAAGGTAAGGAACAGGGAGCAGAACATACCCAAGGCACCGAAGTGCCATCCACGGCAGGCGAAACAGGGGAACGCAGTCTGCTATCATTTATATATTTATTGCCTGTTTGTGGTCAGCCCAGGTGGCTTCTTTGGGGGTTGTTCAACAGGCTTTACTCACAGAAGAGGGTCACCGTATCTCCTGACACGGGGATGATCCCTCACAAGGAGGAATACATCCCCGTGTCAAGCGGGTGTTGCTACCACGTCGTCGACCAAGAAAAGAGGTATACAAGACAGGTTTTGATGGTTTTGGTGGTTGTTTTGATGCGGTTGATGATAGACAAGGAAGGAAAGGTTGGAAGGAAGGAAGAGGAATATTTGTACAAGATCGTGGGCCTCAGCCGCATCACCAGCCGCGCTTTTCACAGCGCCGAGCGACGCCGAGCCCCCTACAAACAGCAATCGCGGCTGGAGGGGTGCGGCTGAGCACAATAATGCGATTGGGACTGCGAAAGACAAGCTGGCGACTGTCTCTTTTGCGTTCTGACCATTGTTGTATTGAAGCAAGCACAAACGACCAAACACCCATTCATGGTCATTGATTCCTACCTCGTCAGCCTCGTCATTCCTGCCTGGCTCAAGAGAACGCAGGACTGCATTCTGTAAGTGTTTGAGCATCCTTCCGACGTGTCCTGACCCTTTTCACAAAGAATCAACATCTGAAAGAGAAAAAGCACCTACTGTTGAGGAGGCAAACAGCCAATTCCTCATTCCAGAGAGCAATCACCTCCTACGACGCACCCACTTCACCCATCCTGCCCTCCTCGACTTGCTCTTCGTCCTCCTTATCATCCAGCCATCGGTGGACCTACACAGCTTCATCCTGATCAGCAGCAAGATCAGATGAACCACATCGTCTCGCACAAGAACCACGTTTGATCTCAAAAGGGGAGACAACAGATCTGAGATCATCAATCTCTATATTTGGAAACAAACATATTTCAAAGCGGGGAAAATGGTAGAAGCTGCAAAAAACCACCCTGGCAGCAAGCTTCTTCAGGAAGAGCTCACACACCATGTATAGGAGAACGCTAGACAGCCATCAGCAGAAGTCTTCAACAAAGAACGTTCATCACACCCTTGAGCACGGAAACAGACACATTCTCAAAGCCCATGCCCACTGGCACAAATCGGAAGAACAGTAGAGGGATCGAGGCAGTGGGAAGATCGCCTCTGAAAGAGCCCACCGTATCTGGATTCCACCGTATCCAAGCTGGAATGGCCACAGTCAGCCAGATTTTGAATTTGACACCTCACAGTATCCATGAGCCCTCAGGCGGACACAGTGTGAGACACCACTGGCCCAGCCTGGGTGCAGACTACATTCGAATGCATCTGTCCGTCGTCAGATACAGTCGACCAGGACTCACCAGCAAGATCAGTTGAGCAGGGTACTTCTCAACGTCGCCCGACTCTGAAGATCGAAGCACCAACACTCCTCCAGCGCAGGAACCTACCTCCTCACTGCTGCCATGATTGCCACCACAGAACTTGACGATCCTACTGTCGTCGGCTTCACCTTGTCTGAAAGGGGAGACTCTGACAACAGTGTGGTTGTTGTTGAAGACACAACTGCTGCATGACGATATCGCAACACTGGGTACTACCATTAAACCTCTCGGCAACGTTTCCCTTGACGACGATCTTGTCAAAGATGACGAAGATCTCACCAGTGAAGAAGCCTTAGAAGGGCGACCCGAAGGACATGCTCAAAGCTTTGCAGTCTCTGACACCTCTGTTGGCACTCGCGTCCGGACTCCTTGATATTGGTGCCCCTTACCAGGTCAACTTCAATTGCCGGCGCAAGCTCGCCATCACACGCTGTGGAAAAGAGCATCGAAGCAGGTCGAAGCCACGGCTGGTTGTGAACTCCGCTGAACGTTGTGTCTGGGACGCAACCAGACCGAAGATTCAAGCAGATACGGACGATGTTCGAGAGCAACCACCACTTCATACCGGAACAACAGACGGCGGGTTCTGACACCTCGGAATGTGAAGGACCCACATGTCCAGGGTATGGCAACAAGTTCACAGCCCGGTCCGCCAATTGCGGCAGCTCCCAAGCTGCAGCAGCAGGATATCATGCCTCTGCTAAATATGATATATAAATGTATTCATCTTCACCAGCGTGGCATGTACGATGGCAGCTGAGCAGACGCGGCTGGCTCCCGGGTCAGCGCTCAGCATAAGCCCATCAAGACAGCACCGTCCCAACACTCTGTTCTCGAACCGAGGACACCCTCAAAAGGCCGCAGTCTTTCGACAGCACACATGGTCGGCCATGTATGACATACCTTGTAGCCCTTCTGTGGGTGGCAGCGGCCTGCAAGGTCGACCGTGGGGCTCCCTATGCCTCAGCTCATCGAAGGGGTGCATGGCTCGGCATCCATTCCGTCTGTGACGTTCTTCGCAGTGTGAGTTAGGGAGGACTCAGATTCGGGTTCGGAATCAGCGGTGCATAGGCATGCGCCCAAGGAAGCGATCAAGGAGAGACACCGCAGATATCGTCTTCAGAGTGTCCGGAAGCTGGCCCTCGATCGCATTCACGCCGTCGCGGGTAAACCACAAAACAATCTTCGGACCCAGCGACAACATTCTGCAGATATTCGAGCATGGAGCGGGCGAATATCTTGACGAGAGCGCTCGAGCCAGGGTATGTCGGGCGTGCAGGAACGGGATTGGGAACAGGGCAACACAGAGCTTCATCCTTGTCGAGACGACTTTCGCCGCCGCCGACAAACATGGACACTGACCAGATTGACCAGATCCCGACTGTCCAAGTCCGGTTGGCCTTTACTGGTCGTACAGCTCTGGAGAAATGTCGTCTGCCGACGAAGGAAAGGGACAGTGTCTGGTAGATGTTGTCGCCTCAATACCCATTGCACACTTTGACCCCAACATCCAACAGCAGTACCTATGCATGGATGACAGGGATGAAGTCATTGTCGTGATGGACAAACTCAAAGACTTCGGACGGAAGTGCATGGTGCTGATGTCCGGGACGTTCCAGAGTTGATGTATCCTCCGTTGCACAACGTGGACGTGGACATGTCCAAACATTCACACCTACTTCCTTTCGAGTTCCGGATTGAACTCGACATGATCTTGGTAGGTTGATCATCAGACACGGTGACCATTTACCGTCGTCAGCTGAGCCGAAACGTACATCATGTGGGCGTAAAGTCGGATGGATCCGGCAGTGTTGGGTCAGAACTTCCTGGTATGTAGCCTGAAAATCTTGACGGTGAAACAAACCGTGGGAAGTAAACTACAATTTATTGAAGGCCTACTCAAATCACTTCTCAATGTACCATGCCAGGTCGCTGTTCGGGTTGAACTCGAACTCGGTGAATCCATTTCCCATGAACTCAAACCGGTTAGCCGAGCGGTACTCGATGTCAAAGTCCTCGACGCGGAGGTCGCCCGTGATGATACGTCTATACAGCATACCACTGCCGGCGAAAAGGGCTGCCACGCGACCGTCTGTCGTACCCTGCTTGTACCAACTCTTGCAAGGGGAAGTCCAGACGAGCGACTTGTGGATCTCGTCTGAGTATCGGACGTGCTGGTCGACAACGGCGGTATTTGGCACAAAGCTCTTGATACCCTCTTCGGCCATTTTTCTGATCCACTTGACAAAGTAGTCGCCGTTCCAATTCATCCCCTCCAAAAGAGATCCGTGGCCGGCAAGGGCATTAGGCCCGAGCACGGTGAAATAGTTCGGCATATCCTTCGCCCCAACGGAGAAGTAGGACTCGGGTTTCTGCGTCCAGGCTTCGCGCAGATCGATGCCGTTCCGCCCGACCGTCGGATAGCTGGGTCGAAAGGAGACGTCGAATCCAGTTGCGCATACCACTATTCGAAGATCAAAGTCAGTAAATCATTCCAGTAACGAAGGAGGGAGGGTGTGGGAAAGGTGGATCGTGATCACTTACAAACGTCAATCTCGTGGACCTTGCCGTCGGCAGTGTGGATGGCATTCTCGTCAATGTGCTTAATGCCACTGTTAGTGATATCACAGTTGGGCAGCGAAAAGGCCTCGAGATAGCCCTCTCCGGGCGTAATTCGTCGACAACCCAGCGACCATTTGGGAATGAGGATGTCACACAGGCGCGGCTCGTGGTTTAGACGCTCGCGCATCTGCTGTTCGGCGATCTTCATGGCTTCCTTGTTTTCATTCGAATCTTTGATGAACTATTTTGACGGTTAGCACTGTTCTACTCCCAACCCGATAGGTGACATTATTCGGGAGTGCACAGCTTACCATGCGGAAGGCTTTGTTGGTCCTGGCAATCATGGCCTTTCGGTGCTCCTTCATTTTCTCGGGCTCTTCCCGAAATCCCTTTCTCTCCTCTTCCGTGTAGTTGGGGTTGTTACCCGATTTGCCGGATCGACCCAGGTGTTGAGAGGGCGGGACGCGGTAAAAGATCCACGACGGACCTCTGACAAGGTTTGTGACGGTGGTGCCCGGCAGTTTGGCCATCTGAGGCACGATCTGGACGCCAGAGGAGCCGTTTCCGATGACAGCGATACGCTTGTTCGAGTAGTCGTAGTCGTGGTCCCAATTGGCGGAGTGGACGCGCTGACCCTTGAAGTCTTGCAAGCCCTTAATATCGGGCCATTGGTAGGTGCTGCAACGGTACGAGGTTAGCTCGTCCTGACCGACATGCTCAACGGGTAGACTTGCTCAAGAACACCTTGTCCGTTGATCAGAACGTCTGCCCACTCGTCCCAGCTTCGGCCTCCGTCGTTGACCGTCACCTTCCACTGGCCACGTTCCTCATCCCAAGAGCTCCTGACTACCTTGGTGTTGAAGTGGATGTCTCGGTCGAGATTCCATTTTTCGGTCGTGCGAACGATGTATTGCTTGATCTCGGCACCACTAGAATAAAACCGAGTCCATTCTGGGTTGGGGTCAAAAGGGAAAGCCTGAGTTTGATAGGAGCGTGAGCTTGTTGCTCTGTGCTATCCCAGCTTCGCAGCGCCAGACAGGCAGGCCAAAAACTTACATAGATGTGCGAAGGAACGTCACACTGAACTCCGGGATATGTGTTCGCAACCCACGTTCCACCAACCTCGGCACGTTTTTCAAAAATCGTGTGGTCGACAATGGCGTCCATCTCTGGGAAACGATGTTGAAACTTGTGTGCCATCAGCAAGCCAGAGAACCCGGCGCCGACCGTGATGACTCGGATCTTGCGAGGCGTGAAGGCCAGCTGGTTGCCGATGGGGGCGTAGTAGGGATCGTTCTTTGAAAGGCTGCTGTAGTGTCCATTGACTTTGGCTGGGATCTTAGCATTTTTATAATGCAGCATCGAGCGCAGCAAGTCTGTGGGCGAACTGTGGTCCAAGACCTTTTGGATGGCCGGCACTTCACCGTCTGAACCTCCCGCCACTCGAGGTACAAGTAGCTCCTCGATCAACGCCATAGTGCCTTTCTCGTTGCGTGAGAGGCTTTGGAGGCAGCTTTACCAACGATCGCAAGAAAAAGAATTTTGTTGCACTTTTGCCCGGCCTCGAATTGTTCGAGATATTCATATAGGGCTTTAGATCTTTTGGGGTACTTGAGTCCTTAGCGCGCACACATGTCGCAAGTATGTTTCCGTCGTGCGCAGCATTGGTCCAAGTGATAGCGTTGCTGAGGTCTTTGGAGGGATCCAATAGGCACAAGTCGGCTTCTCGTGAACCCATCGCGAAGCCGAAAACATCGTGGTGATGACGGACGTTGGCATCTCTTGTTTGGCCTAAGTTTCCCACTCTCCGCCGCGAATACGGCCTCTACAACGGTCATCCCCATGGGAGGGTCGGGCACCCATCAGCCAATTGGCACTCTCGGCATATGCACTGGTGAGTGTGATCTCCAGGGGCGCTGGTTTTCTTCAAGGGTGTGCGTCGATGGGCAGAGGGCAGCTTCAGGCTCATATTGGGCTCTGATTGGTGCTAGGTGCCATGCTTCGTCCTTTGGCTTCGAACTGCCGCAACTTGCCGCCCGTCTCTCCACAACTCCACCACACCCGCGCCCAACCCATAACCGCCAAGCAGCGACAGGACGATTCGAGGGCATGCTCCCAGGGCGTTCACCCAGCGAAAGACCCTTATATGCTATTGCGTCTGTGGCTGAGTTCTTTTTGAGGACGGAAACATTTAACGGAATACGGTTCACCGGAGCTTACTTTCAGGGAATTCTGTGAAAGCTTTTGACGACAGGAAACCCAGCCAGCATACCAAAATCCAAGACGTGCGCGACCAGCTCCCTCAAGATGTCAGCAGTGTACGAATATACCGGGCCCGTCGACTGCAGCGTGGTGCCTGACAAGACCCAATGCAGCGGCAAGAGCGTGATTGTGACTGGAGGTAGGTTCAAGATTGTCGTGCCTTTTGGTGCGATTGACCCCGATGTGGGAGTGGGTTGTGTGAAAAATGGTGCTGATCCGAGTCCCTTACTAGGTGCCAATGGGATGGGAGAAGCATACGTCCGAGAGTTCACCAAGAATGGGTATTTTCTATACATCATCTGGTGGTCGTCAGAAACAACTAATGTTGGTGCTCACCATGCAGAGCATTCGTGACGTACTGTGACCTCAATGAGGAGAAGGGAAAAGCTATCGAGACTGAGCTGACCCCGTGAGTACTGTCGCAAAAGTCAAGCTATCCTCTGAAAAGCTGACCATCGTTGACTTCAGTGAAAAATGCTGCTTTGTCAAGTGCGACGTGAGTTCCTGGGACGACCAAGTACAACTTTTTGCGGCGGCCGTGACGAAGTCGCCCTCGAAGACTGTTGATATTGTCATTGCAAACGCGGGCGTGGGCGGAGGAGCAGGTGACCCTATTATGGCCTTGGAAGGTGCGACAACAGTATTAATCTGATCTGATTACCATCCAAGATCTAATCGTTTACGTCCGAAGACCCCTTTTCCAAGCCGACAAAACCCAGCATGCACATCATCGACATTAACCTGATCGGCAGTATGTACACCTTCAAACTCGCAATTCACTATTTTCGTCGTGGTGAGCAGACCGCCGACCGTGACCGCTGCTTTATCTTTGTCGGCAGCATCGCGGGTATCTGTGATAACCTGGTACGTAGCTACGTCCCATCCCCCACTCCCCCCCTTCCTCCGTCGCGGGCTCTCACCAAGCTGGTCCTGACGCTAGGCCTATGCTAACGGCTGCCATCAAGGGGAGCTGGGAATACTCAACGTCGAAATGGGGCCTACGGGGCCTCATGCGGACCGCTCGCCGAAATGCACCCCATCAGGGTATTCGTGTGTCCTATGTTGCGCCGGCGTAAGTAAATTGTTCACATCTTTGCCTTGTCAAGAAGAGACCGATTGAACGGTGTCTTCCAGCTGGATCCGCACTGCTATCCAAACGCAGGAAACTCTTGAAAAACTGGGCAGAAACGGGGTCGAGTTTGCCAGCGTCGACAGTGCCGTCAGGTGCGTTATGAGGATTTCATGTGACAAGAGTATCAACGGTAAGAACACATTGCACTACGAGCCCATCCACTCTCGATAGACATCCGGATATATGACCTAGAAAGCTAATGCTGGGTCACTCTCTATCAGGGCACTCATTTGTCATTTGCTCCGCATCGGTGAGCAAGGACGGTTTCAGAGACGCCGAGGAAGATGACCGTACGGATGAGAACCATTGGCTCCAGAAGATCCAGCGGACCGTCTTCAGAGCCCGAGGAGACGCATGGTCATGAACAACAACATTGACGTGCAGATGAGGCCTGGGTGAGGTGAACGGGGGAAGTGGAAGGGCACTGCACTCTTGTCCTGACTGTCGAAAGCAATCAGATCCAAAGGTCCAAAAGCCACATCATTGGGATGTCACTGTCCACCGGTTCAGACCTGGCCGAGGCAGAACTCCTAGTAGATACTAGCCAAGACGGAGAGAAGTCCAGTCCTTCTAGACATATAGTGTGGACATGGTTGCGGTCAGCAGTCCTGACCCATCATGTATAAATGAGTCGTTTGCATAAACTTCCGCGTCCAGACACTGGGCTCTAGATTCATGGAATCCATCGAGGCATGTTCAAGTTGCCACCCCTCCGTCAAAGTATTGCCGGGAGCTTGGTAGGTACTAGGGTACCGCGAGGTCCCCACCAGTATCGGGGCCATGCAGGCGTGATTGCGGAGAAGGACTAGCCCTCCAACACGGCCGCCTTTACCAACGGACCCTGGCCTGCGCGGGCTCGGCAGTCACGGCCAATGGCACAGCTTCTACCATAAACTGCTGGCCCTTGAAAATTGCCCATTGCTCGCTCACAGCCGAGGGCCGGGCAATGATCCAGTCGGTCTGCTTGTTAATGCGCTGGTGGAAATTAACTCTGCAGACAAGCGATTCGTATGGGGACCATACTGTCGAGTTCTGGTCGTCCGTGACCTCGTCGGGCACCAATGGTACCCCCTATGTCTTCCCAGGCGAATGATGCCCCGGTTTATAAGTACCCCAGATCTCACTCCACATTGACCCAACGTCGCTCTGTCGAGACACGGGGACAATCCTAGCCTCGCTTTCCTCCCTCTTTTTCCACAAGTAAGCTGGACTGTCGGTCATTACCACTGGATATAGTCAAAAGAAACTCAAAAGACCCTCACAGACATGGAGGAGACCAAATCTGTCTCAGCCCACAAGGCCCCAACAGATGTCCACTGCGAGGACACTTCCCCGACTTCCCATATCGACGGTCAGGTCGAAGCGCCTGTCCACGTTGAGCATGAGATTTGGGAGGGTATCAATTCGAGGACCATCCTTGCCTTCCTAGTATGTTTCCCCATTTCTTCCACATTTGGCTCTATACATGAATACAGGAGGAAGACTGAACCTTGAAAACAGGCCATCTGCGGTCAACTGAGCGCATACGAATACACCTTACTCATTCCCGCTGTCTCAGCACCTTATATCAATGCCGAGCTCGGTCCCGACCCAGACTACATCTGGATCAACATCACCTGGGGCCTCTGCGCAGCCATCCTCGTCTCCGTTGGTGGCCGTCTGAGTGACATCTTCGGTCGACGGTACTTCATGCTCGCTGGGGCACTCATCTCTTTCCTGGGTACCATTGTTGGCGCTACGGGCCAAAGCATTGCTCAGATGATTGTCAGCGGTGTCATGTTCGGCATCGGATCGGGTTTCCAGGAAATGGGTTTCGCCTGCATCATGGAATTCATCCCCAACAAGTATCGACTGACTGCTCTCGGTGAGTTTGTTATCATAAATCGAGGAGAAGGAAGATTCATCACCGCCTTACTGACTCTTTTTCTGCCTCGAAGGTCTCTATGGTACCAGCGCCATCTTGTGCATCTTTGCACCACTCATCACATATGTCTTCATCGCCCACACCGCCATCACCTGGCGTGGCGCCTACTGGTACATGTGTGCCTTCCACGGGTGTGCCGGCATCTTTCTCTTCTGCTTCTACCGCCCACCAACATTCGAGACCAAACACAAGACCGACCGCATGTCCCGCCTGGCACTCATGAAGGAGATGGACTATGTCGGTCTTTTCCTCCTTGTCGCCGGTTGCACCTTGTTCCTGGTCGGCCTCAACTTCGGCGGCCGTCAATATCCCTGGAAAAGCGCTCAAGTCATTGCTCCAATCGTTGTCGGCTTTAGTTGCATTGTCCTCCTATTCGTATGGGATTTTAATGCTAACCTGAAGTACCCTCTTTTCCCTCCTCGACTCTTCCGACAATGGAGAGGGTAAGTCGACTACCGACATCTCTGCTACGGGTAAAGACAGAAGGCTGATGCTACTGCAGATACAATGTGCTCGTCTTGGTCGGTTTCTGCTGCGGTATGCTCTACTACAGCATGCAGGTTATCTGGCCGCGTGAATCCGCTCTGCTATTTGTCCCTGCCGACAAACCCATCATCCGTGGCATCTACGCCAATCTGACCACACTTGCAACATGGGGTGAGTTCTACTATCCATATCTGCAAGTCTTCACTCCCCGTACAGGAATCTAACATTGTCTCACCAATAGTCTCTCTGATCTCTGTCTGGGTCTTCTGCGCCCGTTTTGGCCACGAAAAGTGGCAGATCTTTGGCTGCATCTGCTGTCAGGCAGCCTTTGTGGGTGCGCTCTCTACCGTTACTATTGATGACAAGGCCAAAGTCATCGCCCTGGTGTTCTTAATGTCCTGTTTCATCAACCAGCCGCTCTACATGCTCTTTAACATGGTCTCGCTCAATCTGGAAAACCAGGCTGATATGTAAGTACTTACCTATTCCCTAAGGGCGAGCTCGTCCAATGGCTTGATCGAAGCACTGACAAAGGAATGCAGAGGTGTTGCCGTCGGAGCCCTGTCCACCTTTCGTCTGTTGGGCGGCGCTATCGCGACATCCATGTACACGTCAATTATCGACAACCAGTTCAAGAAGAAGCTGCTACCCCAGCTCATTCAAGCGATCGCAGGGCTGAACTTCGACCAGGCACACCTGAAAGCGCTTATGGCGGCTGCCGCAGCCAACACCGCTGCTGCCTACGCCAAGGTTCCGGGTATCACCAAGCAGGTCATCGCGGCGAGCCAACTCGCTGTAAAACTGGCTTATGTCCAGGCGTTCCAGGTCGTTTTCTACACCGCGCTGGGATTTGCTGTGCTCGCCCTCGGCAGCGCCCTACTCGTCTCCAACGTTGACCCGGCCAAGAAGAACTTAGATAAGGCCGTTTTGCTGGAGAACGAGGCCGTCAAGGTCGACTCTGAGCTGGACTGAGGTACAGAGCATTACTTCGTAGCCGCCGACCATGCTTTTCGGAAGTTGGTCACCGGACCAGTGGTCATGCTGGGGGAGGGTGAGGATAGGTCGATGTTTTGCGGTGTCCAAAAAGTTCATATTGCCTGCGTAGGTGCAGCCGTGATCATTCCTTGCAGTACGATCATCAGGTACTTATCGTACACTCGGAGACGTTCAAAGTCTTTGGACAGCGATGTATAATCGTTTGTTTTCTTCAGATGGCATGCTCTGGATGTTGTTCGATGCTGATTAATGCGAAGCCGCTGGGGTCCAGATGGTCAACGTCGGCATTCCGGCAGCTCTCTACGAATCAGGGTGAACTACGTAGTAAGCATAGCTTCCCCCCAGGTGGAAGTCGTTCTCGTAGATCTCGTCCGCCACGATCGGACCAAACGGCTAATCGTAGACTCCTTACGGAGATCAATCAAGAGTTTAGAATCCCGAACACATCCCCCTATATAGTCTTTGAGATGCAAGTCCTTGCTAAATAATGGAAACTCGATCAAGCTAACGTCAAGGAGCCGCAAGATCTTAACAACTTGGTCTTAGCAGCCCCTGCCATTGCGAGCCTTGCCGTGTTAAAGTCAGCTAGCACACTCAGGGAGGCCACACGAAGTCCAAAGAAGGAGTAAAGGGTGAAAGAAGAGAGTAAAACAGGCCCATATTACCGTTCTTGTTGTTGCTAGCCAGTCGACATGTCTCATCGCATTCTCATCACCGGAGCTTCGGGCTATCTGGGCGGCACCATCCTGGCCCGGTGGAACACGGTTGCCCTCCCCACACTCGATAAGCTCTTCGCCCTCGTCCGAACAGACGATCAGGCCACGGCCGTGAGTCAGTTGTACGGTGCCGAACCTCTGCAGTTCAATGTCAAGAACGAAGCCGCCGTGCGGGACGCCATTGTCTCGAATAAGATCAGCATTGTGTTTTTCCTCATCGATGCGGCAACAGTGGAAGCACAGGTCTTGTTCATCACGGCTCTTGCCGAGGTGAAGAAGTTGACCGGGCTTGATGTTCATTTCTTACATGTAAGTTGGCAATTCCTCCCGTGCTCGGCCGGGGAAAAGAGTTGTGCCACGGATCCTCAGTATTCAATTCCTTGTACTGCACAATCAGTTTGAAGAGTGATTGAACATTGGGGTTTTCGCACGTAAGAATTGTGAAATGTTCTGATTGTTCTTCAAGACTAGCGGCGCCAAACTCTTCTCGAACCATGCTGGAACGCCCCACGACAAACCGTTTACTGACACCGTGCCGGATCTGTACGACATGCAGAAGGCGCAAAGACCGCTGCTTTCCCCCTTGGGCCGGGTAAGTACCTACCTGCTCCACAGGCTCAAACCGGGTCCTTGCGTAATCTTGATCGTCTGAGACTGACACAGCACCTTCAAGGCTGTGGATGCCAACAATACGGTGGTCGAGCTCGATGAGCAGCTGGGGGTGCAGACCTACCTCTTTGTGCCCTGTATCGTGTGTGAGTTCCGAAACTAAACCATCATTCATGTCTGCCTTACCTTCAGTCCAGGTTGCTTTCGCACGGACAAAATTCCCTTACAGAGCTCTGTATACCTCTTCAGAACTGACCTTTTCGTTTAGACGGCCAAGGCGAGGGGTTCGCCAACAAGCTCTCCATTCAGACGGTCGCCATCATCAAAGCCGCCCATGCAGCACGACGGGTGTACGATGTGAACTCGACGGGACAAGCGGTTTTGTACCCCCTTCTTTTCCCCCTACATCGACAGACTGTTCCCGCACAGCACTACTAGCCCCATCAACCCTTTACCATGTTAATCCTTTCAATTTCAATGCTCGGACTCTGATCCTGCACGCGTTCTCCCAGTAAGATGCGAAACTGACTATATTTGCTCTCCCAGGTCTGGCCCATCTGTCACGTCAGAGACACTACGTCGCTCTATCTGCAGATTCTCTACTCCATACTGGCTGGGGAGAAACCAAATCACGGCAAGAAAGGATACTACCTCGCTGCGTCTGGAAGCATCGCTTGGAAGGAGTTGTATTCCGTCATGGCCAAAGCACTAGCCGCACGGGGGATCGTCGACGATGCAAACGTGGCCCCTGCGAATGATGAGTCGCTCGAAGCCATGGCCAAAGGTTTGGGCTGTCCCAAGGAATTCGTGTCTTTGCAGTTAGGTGGGATGTATGTTTACGCACGCCACGTCAAGTACAATCAAGTGCTGACATTCGGGGTTCGAAGATGTACATTCACCGCTCAAAACGGGACGAAACTGGGCTGGCGGCCGCATTTTGCCTCCAGCCACATCCTCGAGACCGCCAAGGAGGAGGTCGACTTGATCCTCGATACTCTGAAATTGTAGATTGGCCCGCTGGGATCGACGTCAGGTTGACTGTTCGTTCGTTATTTCCGGTTAACTTAGTCGTGGATCGTGCTGTGGATGGCATGTCATTGCGACTTAAGGAACTCAATCAAGAATCTATAACCTTTAGTTGGCGACTCCCCGTATGGCCTCCACAAAAAAGTAATAACTTCCGGGGTCAAGTACAAGTCCATATCCATGTCATAGGTACCTGGATCGAGTACTGCCTGCCTTCCTAAGCATATCAAGCTCAGTCTCAAAACGTGCCACCCGACTCCCCCATCCAGCAAACCGACGCTAGGTTCTCTAGAAAGGGGTCAAACATGGTGTCTGTGGGATCGAAAAGGTTTTGAAACTGCGCCGGCGCCTCGGTATCTCCAAGACCGAACCACGATAGCGAAGATAGGCCACTCCAAACGTCCCCAGGTGGTTGATGTTGTTCGGACAACAACACCTCGGCTAGCCCACAGGTGCGGGTGGTGACGTGTGGGAAATAACTTTGCCATTCGATGCCGTGGGGCCACTGGAGGTGCACATCGACCATGGAAGACGATGGAAGTGGTGGGTTGTCATTTGACGGCAAGTGGACACCAACTGGAGGGGTGATTCTTTGCACTCCTGATTGTTGCACTTGTGGCACTTGTTGCATCTGTGCCATGCGTGGAGGATTTTCTCCCTGCTGTTGGGAGCCCTGCTGCTGTCTGCCATCCCCTCCTCCAGGAGCGTTGGCCAGTTGTTCAAAGGCGCCAAGTCGATCAAATCCCTTGACGAAGATGGCTGTTGTTGGCCACAGGTTGGCCAATTCGTTCAACGCAAGTCTGAGGACGCGGATATCGTTCGCGCCTGGGCCTGCCAGAGTTTCGATGCGCTGGGTGTGCAGGAGAGCGACGATGGCGGTGCTGACGTACCAGCAAGCGATGGCACCCAGAAACCGGATCTTTCCTCTGGCGAGAAGGTTTTTGAAAATGCGAGTGACGCACGAAGCGGACAGGACCGCAGCGGTGTAGGCTTCGGGCCATGGCTGCGAAGGGTGTTGGTAGGACCAATTCAGGTGCAAGATGGTGACAGTGGTCAGATAAGGCAGGTGGAGTTTAAGGACATCCCGGTCGAATTGACGTGATCGATCCGACATGTCGGGCAGTCTGAGATGGGCAGGTAGATTGGCAGCCCAGGCGATGAGTTGTTCGGCGAGTGGAGTGGGAAACGAAGGGGATCGTCCTTCTTCCGTCGGACGTGAGAGATGTTGACTGACACGTCCGATAACGTCGCACAGTCGAACCCAGTGGATGAATATCTCGGCACGCGGGTCATCGGAAGACGGGCCGAAGTCCTCCAACGAAGGTTCACGCACGTTGCAGTCCTCTGGGCTGATGGTGAGCGGTCTGCCTTGACACATGGCGGTCAAGCGTTCTCTGGCCTGCAGCAATGTCTTGTCAGACATGACTGCTTAGATGGCCCGGAAAGGTTGTCATTCTTGACTTACGAAGAGTGTCCACCAGATCCTCCGTCTCAAGCCTTGTGCCACGGCGCCACCTACGTCTTCTACTTTGCTCGGCTCGCGATGCAGACCCATCTGCTGGGCATATTTGATGGCGACGCCCGTCCACCACCAAGACGCATCCTTGTGTACTTGTGACGGACTTTTTATCAACTGTCAGCATACTTATGACAACAAGCTGGGGTTTTCCCAAGCTCACCCTCTTGGAGCCCACCAGTAGAAGAGCATGATAGACTGTAGACATACGAGAGCGCTGCTCTCCTCGTCCATGTAAAAGAGCATCTTTGCCCGATCGTAGTAGTCCTTGGCTCGCGCGTGTTGCATGATTGGCGGACGAATTTGCATTCCCAACAAGGCCAACGCATTGACGAGCAGATGCGAAGGTGGGCCGTCAGCCTCGCGATAAAACGCTTGCTTGTCCAGCACCGGGCACCAGGGCCAGCAGTAGTTGAAATAGCTTTCGGCAAAACTCTGTTGGAGCTCAACAGGAGGCAGATTACCGCCCTCTTCAATTATTACTGCTGCACGGCTACCCCGCCCTTGCAGCTGCTGGTCGGTGGCAGTGGTAGTGGCAGCAGTGCGTCGATAGTCGGGCTCGAAGAGCCTCAACAACTCACTGCCACCGAGATACCCTACGGTCGGTGAAGGACCATATGAGACAGTCGAGGGAACCTCGGGGCTTATATCTTCGGCACCAGGGGCTTTCACGTTTGGCAGAAAGGACATGTCCTTCTCTAGCGAAGGGGATGGCAACGTTACATGAGCTAATGCATGCTCCGCCTGAGGCTGCTGCTGCGGTGGTGGTTGGTGCTGTACTACCTGCTCGAGGGCGAGCCCAGCAACGTCCGCATCGACATCGGCTAGAAAGGAATCTTCATGGATCGGCGTCAGCAGTGGTAGAGGCTGCTCCTGACTCCTTAACGCTGGGCGAATTGGTGCATAAGAATTTGCCGTGTCTCGAGCGCTATCAGGCTTTCTGTTGCGGCGTTTAGACTGCCGTGGTCTAGATGACAGGTTAAGTCGTTCAACTAGAGCTCTCAATACATCCATCGGGAGCCACGGAGTCTGGCGGCAGTGGATCAGAAGGAGGAGCGACTTACCGGCATACCGTGGACGACTCAAGGCAGTTGTGACAGCATTCGTGGCCCTCTCTCTTTCGACTCTCGAGATTGCAGCGTAATTTGCGCTCGTGACACTGTGAGCAAACCACTCTTGCGCGACGCCCACGAGGCTGATGTTGGACGGCAGCCGTGGTCATTGTGTCCAAGAATTGAGATGGAGATACCGACGGTAAGTATTTCTTGCCGGAGTTGGAACCGCTGCCGACTGGACGATGGAATTTGTTTGGAAGAAAAGATGGAGGTTAGAAACTACCGTGGATGGGCAAAGCGGGCAACTCAGCAGGTTGGACAACAGGGAATCGCTCAAGTGCTGTGGGGCGATGCATGGGGTAAACCTTACTGTACGCCTGATACTCGGCGCCAAAATAAGGAGCATTACTGTGCTATAAATTTAATATGTTACGGAAAAGTATAGCATGGTCTATAGCTATTTTATGAAGTTAGTTGGACTAACTCATCCCGTAGTGTATTGGATAGTGTTGAGGTCGTGGTGAGTGGCTCGGCAAACTTGACACTCCGCAAAGTGTCCCCCAGGCCCAGTATTCTTCACACAGCCTGATGACTACTAGCCTGTCCTTAGGCTAACCTGACTACCCTTATACCTACGTGCTATAGATGCTTACTTACAATTCATCTTTTGAGCTGTTGAATCACCTCTTCGGGCACAAGAAACCAGCCTCGCTCCTTAGCCTCTCGTCGGGCCTTAGCGCTCCTCTCAAATGGCATCCTTGCGGACCTGTAACCAGGAAGCATCTTGGTGGCTCTAATATTCTCGCAAAATTGGTCAGCATCCTGCTGTACGCGGTCGAGAGGCTGAAGTACACTCGGATCAAACGCCACGATCAAAAAACCGAACCCTGAGAGGAAAGCTGTGGGTTCGGAACTGCCCGCTGCGATGCCCAGGAGTTGCACCATCATGGCGAGGCCACTGCCCTTATAGCCGCCCCAGACGGTCAAAGCGCCCTCTAGAGCCTTGAGAGGGTCTGTAGTCAGGTGCCCTTCTTTGTCGACGGCTGACCCTTCTGGCAAACTCGCTGCCAGCCGCTCGGCGAGTTTGACCTGCGCGTACATGATGTTGCTAGTGCCAATGTCCCAGATCACCGGGAGGTCTCGGTCGGAGGTAGGAAAGCCGATGCAGAACGGGTTGGTGCAGAATTTTGCTTCGGCGCCGCCATGGGGTGCGACGATCGGGGTGCCGTTGGACGCGATAAACGTCACCAGACCCTGGCGGGAGGCCATCTCGCTGTAGTAGGCCAGGTTGCCCGTATACCAGAGGCCGCTAGCGCCGACGACTGAGACGCCTGTGGTTTTGGCCTTGCTGATGGCCATCTGCGTCGCCTGGCGAGCCACCAAGTAGCCCACAGAGTCGTGGCCGTCGAGGTGAGCAAATGCCAGTCCATCACGTGTCACTTCAATACCTCTTGCCTGCGGTTGCATGTCCGGGTTCCTTTCGAGGTATTCGATGATGCTCAGCGCCCGCGCCAGTCCGGCAAAGGGGTGTCCTCTTAGTTCTGCATCAATGAGGTGGTCGGTGATAATGGCCGACTGTTCGGAAGTGTAGCCTGCCTTGAGTAGGGCTTGTTGGCAAAGCTCGCTAGCATCTGATATAGAAATCCTCGTTTGCTCCAGAGGGGCGTCTGCAGCTTCATTGGGCGCCATCGAAGCCTGCGACCGGCGGGTATTGTCTGAGTGACAATCATCGTCGGTCGGTGGTGCATGGCCATAAAACTTCGAGACATATGTCCAGCACCTAGAATTGTCCAGAGTTTAGCCTCGGGAATACAGGTATGAACCATAATCCGTCAGAGAGAAGGAAAGATCCTGGAGATGGCTCACTAGGCTTCGTGGCAGGTCAGGTTGCTGATTGGGTCCAAATGCCGAGTTGCCAGAGTGCCGGCGCCCACCTCTTTTCAGGCCGTTAGGCGTCATCGATTATGACACACCCGCCCCGCGTATTGGCGACGCTTTCGCGCATGAGCCGAAGTTTACTTCGTAGCTGTCGTGACCCTATCAACCTTATGGCCGAGCTAACATACAGTATGTGTCTGAGATTGCAGGCAGAATCTGGGGAATGTCGCGAATCTGCTTGTCTGCCGAGACATGTATCGACGTCAAGAACTGAGCGTGCATAAAGCCAAGCGTCATTGTACTATCATCTTCACGAGACAGAAAATCGTGTTCCAAAGGCACACACACTCGGTTGACAATCATCACTTGACGCATTTGACATCTAGTGTCTAGTGAGTTCAAGCTATCTGTCTGCAGAACAGGCAACAATGGCGCAACAACAAGCAAACGGCACATTTAAGAACGCGAAGGGCGGTAGAATCGACCTCAACATTCCGCCATCTTCGATATCGGTGTCCGTCAAGGTCATCGATGTCGCCAGTGTCAACAATGTGCCCACCAATGCGATCTTCACGCCCCCAGTCAAGGGTGTGAACGTGTATAGCGCCCCGTCATTCTGTTTCCTGATTGAACACCCCTCTGGCCGAAAGGTGTTGTTCGACCTGGCTATCCGCAAGGACTGGGAGAACCTCGCCCCGGCCATTACCGAGCGGTTGAAGAAGGTGGGGCATGAACCTGTGGCGGAGAAGAACGTATCGGAGTTGTTGGACGATTCGGGTGTGGGCAAGGAAAGCATCAACGCCGTCATCTGGAGGTTAGTCCCCCATTGTAAGACCCGTTGTGTTCTATCAACTGGTGTGGAACACAGAGTCATCGTGTTGAAAAAGCTCACTCCGTTGCAAACATGAAATTGGTGCTGACTGCGAAAATAGTCACGCCCACTGGGATCACACCGGCGACATGTCCACTTTCCCAGCCCACACTGACTTGGTCGTCGGACGTGGTTTCAAGGACCATTTTCTGCGCGGAGACGGCAACACGGCGTTGGGTGGGATCCTGGCAAGTGACGTAGAGTGAGTCTCGTCCCCTGCTGTCCTTGTGAAAAGAACTCGAGAATGTAGAAAGGGCAGTGTCTAACCCCCAGATTTTCCGACACATAGAGGGCGCGAAGTGCGTGAGATCACCTTCAAGGAACCCGAAGTCGTCCAGATTGGCCACTTTCCCGCCTACGACTACTTCAAGGACGGGTCGGTGTACCTCCTTGACAGTCCCGGCCACTGCGTCGGTCACCTCTGCGCGTTGGTCCGCACCAGCACGTCGCCCGACACTTTTGTCTTCATGGGCGGCGACGCCGCGCACCATTGTGGCGAGTTCCGCCCATCTCAGTACGTACCCCTGCCTGACACCATCACCCTCAAAAGGAACAACCGCCATACCCCGTTCTGTCCAGGATCGTGGTACGATGACATACAGATCTCGCGACACCGGGACCCTAAGGGCCCTCTGTGGCAGCCGTCTTTTGGTCATAACATGGAAGAGGTCATGACCACGATCGGATATATGCAGGAGTGTGACGGTGACGATAACGTTTTTGTTATCCTCGCTCACGACAATGCCCTCAGATCTCCCAACATTCCCATGTTCCCGGACCCAATCAACGACTGGAAGAGTCGCGGGCTAGGCACGGAGCTCAAGTGGAACTGGATCGGCGAGATCTTGTCAACCATGGAGACCAACGGGGAGAAGGTGCAAGGTGTGTAGATGTCGACGGCGCTATAGCATGAGCAAACAACAGATCAGCTCCCACTCAACGAAATTATGCCCGCCTCAGGCTTGCTTTGTTGGACTTTTGGCCTCGGTTTATCATGAATGGTGACAAATGAATCTCATACTGTTTCGCTTCTGTGTATATGGTAAGGTTGATGGAACATCCCGTTTCGCAAAATCTGCACTGATTGATGAATGCGCACCGTCCTTTTCGTAACTTGATCGAATGTGCGGCAAAGTAGCAGGATTGCCTGGACCTCCATTTTGCCAGCAGTCGTGGAAGCACTGCACAGCCTATTGGCAAGGATGTCAAGGCACCTGGGCATCCAATAATTGTAAGTCACATAGCTAGGTCGAGGAATGCCAACGAGTGGTCTCAAGGCATGAAGAAGGTGCTGATTGATCGAATTGGGAAAGAAACAATAATATCGTCAAGTGTTCCAAAGAAGACGATCGGTGCCACAGGTGGTCAGCAAACTACTGGGCGCCGAGCCACAGGCTTAACAGGCGGGTTCCAGGTCTATTCAGTGCATCATGTCTATCAAATACGGAGCAACTAGCAGTAGCGCAAGATCCACCATAAAAAGAATTGCTGCTTACTCAACATTAATGTCGTCGTCTCATATCAATCCACGACAGTTGCCCTTGCTGACATCCCCCATGTATAATGTAAGCACTACGTTGCTACGTTTTTATCCTGAGGCGTCCCTCACCATCCCTTGTGGGAAGCTTATCGGCCAGCTGCCTGATGTCTGTATCTGCTGAGTTGATTCGATGGGGGCTGCAGTATTCAGACCGCAACTGCACAGCTGGGGCGACTAGGAATGATCTTCTAGATATAGGTCTGGATTCTAATCTTGATGATAGACCGCAAGTATGCTGCCAAAACCTCCATACAGCGGTTGATGCCGCATTCAGTATGTTGAAATCCCCGGTTTGTTCGGATCTGGGAGAAGAAGCTTTAGGATTACCGACCCGCAAGAGCTTACAGAACCTTCTTCACGACCCATGCCACAGCAGTGATGGAAGCGGTTCTGTTGCTAAGCATTGGCCAAACCTGCATAGCCTCCCGTGCTGATATGGTCTATGACCGTGAGCAGAGATCGATCGACCGTCAGCGGTAACCCCAACACTCAGGTTCTGTATCATGCTGACACCCTGAACTAAACGAAAGCTGGATATCCATCAATGGCCCCCTAGCGGTTGCCAAATCAGGAAACCTGAGCCATCCTGGCCCGACCAGGATATGCTGGTGATCATTCGCCATCGACATCAACCAATCTATTTCGGTTCTGATGAATGTGCATATAAGAATGGTCCTGAGCGGGGTGACGTACAGCTTTCGAGTAACGCTTCTCTTACCATTCCTTCAGGTTTAAGCGGTAATCATATAAAGGACAGGCAGGAATATAGTGGGAACGGTCCCAAATGTCTTATTCTCTTAACATCTCCATATCTGAAACCGGCGACCCAAGTCACAGTCAAGACCACACCGATCCAAGTATGTCTCATCACCAAGACGGCGGCGCCCACGACGGCAGTCACGGTGGCCATGACCCATCTCAACACGGAGGCCATGACCAGGGAGATCAGTCTGGACACCACGGCGGCGGCCATGATGACAGCCACTGCGGACACCCAAGCCACCCACACGGATGCGGATGTCCAGGGGACCAGCACTGCGGACACCCAAACCATCCCCATGGATGTGGGTGTCCATCGGACCAGAGCGGTGGCCACGACGGCGGGCACTGCGGGCATCCTAACCACCCACACGGCTGTGGCTGTCCTGCAGACCAGAGCGGCGGGCACGGCGGGCAAGGACACGGCGGGCACCAGCACTGCGACCCAGAACAACTCCACCAGGAAGTCCAGCAGCTAGCCCAAAAGCACTCGTCGTCCAGCCAGAGCGATAGTCATGACCAGCACAGCTCCTCCCACGATCAGCACAGCGGGCATCAGGGACAAGATGATCCAAACGACCCAGACAGCCACAAACACGGCAAAGCCCTGCTCAACCTGCTCAAGCATGTGTCCCAGCACGCGGACAACACGGGAGACGATGACGATGACGACAAGAAGGACAGCAAGGACGATGACGAAACAAAAGACACCACCGACACCACGACCGACACGCACACCACGGCCAAGACCTCCATCCAGAAGGTCAAGACCGCTTTGGACACGACTTCCACGGATGATGACAAGCAACCCGAGCCTATCGACCACCAGGAACTCCAGGACGATGTCCACTGGGCTAAACAGAGCCACCAGTGCGACAACATCCTAGGCTTTTTCAGCACCCTGCAAACCACCACTATTACAGTCAATTTCAGCGAAGACGTCCAGACCGCCATTCACACCGTCAATCAGAGTTCGGGCAGCGGTGGCAAAGATGATGGTGGTGAAGGTGGTGATGACCAGGGCTACGGCGATGATGATGGCCAAGGATATGGCGATGACGGTGGTGAGGGCGGCGACGATCAAGGCTATGGCGATGATGACCAGGGCTATGGTGATGATGGCGGCGATGATGGTGGCGACGGTGGCGATGACGGTCAGCACAGTCACCACGGTCACGGCGGCTACTAATAGCGTGACGTTCTGGACTAGCAGCCCGTTCAGGGCTTATGAGGGTTGTCAGGGAGTCACTCGTTCGGCGTTGAAAAGATAGCTTTTCGTGATATGATAACAACACCCTAGTCAAGGTAGCGATGATTAAAACAAAACTCATTTATTATTCTCTGCATAGCCGATGAAAACGTGCAGCGATGACCTACCAGAGCACAAGAAGAAATTCTTCACTTTCAAGTGCCCGATGTCCGAGATCCACTGGAATCACAGGACTTTTTCGATCAAGAATAAGGATAACTAAGAACTTGTCAACAGCTGAAAAACTTCAAGCCAAACCAGACAGTGACTTGGCTTTTCGATATCCGTCCTAGCATTGCCTTCACTGCCGTGGATCATTCCTAGCTCCTGGTTCCACGAGCAACCGGCAAGTGCTCAAACCTCTTTGCGAGGGCACTCTCTCCAGTAACGGCGTTGTGTCGGTAGTGTGGTAATGAGCAACCCATCAGAGGGCCTTGGTCCTGGAGAACAAACTGCTGTACACAGCGTCAACGACTGGCTGCGCACTAATCTGCCTACCGCCAAAATATCGACCGTTAAGGCCTTTGATGGCATTTTCGCCGCCAGACACCCGGTCGAACTTCAAGTAGATATCGCCCTGTGTGTTGGGGTCAAGGGAGATATGTACGACATGCCCGTACTTCTCTTCGCATTCGGCACGGACATCATCTTCAAGTTCTTTAATCCAAGCCTCCCCTTCTTCCCTATTGTCAATCGTTAGCGATCATGTACCAACGGCATCAAGAGAATCAAGACTTACTCAGTTGGATCAAACATGTTTCTAAGCAGCACACATCTGCTTGCCTGGCTCACATTCACGGGCAGAGGCTTGCTTTCCTTTTTCGGTACAACGGTGCGTTTCTCGGCATCTGTGGTCGAGTCATCTGTCCTAGCGAGTTTCCGCATCAATGCATCTCTGCTGTAGTTGTTGAAATTCACACCGGCAACGTCTGTGTCATCAAGAGCACTTGCACCACCGGTACCCTTCTCGTTGTTGGTGTCACGGCCGCCTGCACGATCGAAATTGCCTCCAGATCCACCAGCATGAGATCCACGGCCTCCAGAGCCGGAAAAGGCCGATCCTTGATAGCCAGGATGGTTCTGACCTTGGAAGCGTTGGAGGAGATTGGCCGTCGATTCGGGCGTGAATTTATCGTTTCCAAGACCGACTCGAATTGGGCGTCCTGCGAGGTCAAAACCGTTCATCTTCTCTAATGCCTCACGAGCTTGGGTAGGGTCACGGAACTGCACAAAACCGTATCCTCTGCTGCGACCTCCTTCATCCTTCTGCAGCTGCACGAATTCCAGCTCACCGAATGGCTCGAAGACGTTCTGCAAATCTTGTTCAGTAATACTGAAGTGAATATTGCCAACATAGAGACGATGGAAAGGAACAGAGTTGTGATTGCTACTGCTGGCTTCCGGGTTGCGGGCTTGTCGGTTTTTCTCTGCTTCAGTGAGTTGAGCAATAATGGGAATTCCGAGAAGTTTTTGTCCTGTCATTTGGATAGCAAGTGGCACAGATGATTCGTCCTTGAACTCAACGTAGCCAACACTGCGATTCGTTAGCAGACACAATATAATCGAGATTATGAACTTACCCTTTGGAGCGACCACTGACACGATCTTTGACGATCTGGGCTTCCTTGACAGGACCAACCTTTTCAAAGAACTGAATCAACTCTTTGGTGCGAAGACGAGCAGCCAGTTGTTGAACGAATACGGTCCTCCTGTCACGCTCATCCTCAGTAAGCTGTGCCTCGGGTGTCTTGCCCTTGGATTCTTTCTTTGGACTGGTCGAGCGCTGGCGTTCCTTGTTACGATCGCGACGGTCATCACCATCATCTCGTCTGGATCGTCCCCCTGGTCGGTAATAACGATCGTATTCTGGAGACCTAGATCGATGGCGACGATGTTCGTCGTCTCGCTTGGAGCGTCTTCTGTCATCATCGCGGCTGCGACTTCGCCTCTTGCTTCTGTGACTGCCGTTAGCGGAGCCATGGTCGCTTCGAGGGCTTTTCAAGTCATCATCGCGGTCACGATCACGGTCCCGTCGATGTTCCCTGCTGCGGTCTCGTCTCTTGCGGTCTCTTTCTCGATCACGAGACCCATCGCGGTATTTGTCTCGATCACGGCGTTCGCTACGTTCGCTACGATGGCGATCATCGTGTTCGGTAGTGGAATCTTTGGCATCATTGGCAGCGGTTGAGTCGAGTAAAGCCTCGACATCGAGTCCTGACATATTGAGCAGTGGTTGGCGGGTTGTTTGACAGAGTTCAAAGGTTGGCGCAGTAGAGATTCACTTTGGTCGTGGTCAGAGTCGGAAAATGGAGCAAGGCGTGCGCAGGCAAACCCTTGCAATTAAAAACCTGGCGAGTGAAGAATTTCCCAACTTTTGTGGTCTTCCGACTACACAGTCTAATGTGCTTGTGTCACTGGCCCTTGAGAGAACGCGAGTCCAATATCGCAATATGCAGAAGAGAAAAGACTGTACGATGTGAAATCTCGAAGTTTGGCAGGTGAAAATCAAAGAGAAAGAGTGACTGATCTGCCTGCAGCCGAAGATGAAGCGCTTGGCGTGCTTATATAATGCAGGTATGACTTTGCGGTAACCTACTACCTAGTAGCACCTGACAATAATGAACTGTCTCTACCATGGTCACACCCCTTTTGACAATCTAAGACACAGGACTTGAGTCGACCGTTGTTATTGTCTTGACGCTGTGACACTCTGCAGCCCCTAATGTACTGCTGATCCAAAGTCCTTGGAATAGCAACCTTAACCTTGAACAAGTCCTTTTCCAGTTTCACCGTCAATATCCCTGGCCTCACAGTCATCCATCCCCACACGATCCTTCACTGCACGATGCCCAACCAATTCCGTGCCTTGAGGCACTCCGTCTCTCTGATTCACATGTGACGCATACTAGCGCATTGGAAGTGGCTTGGATGTATTGACAGCCACCCATTCAGAACGGCGTTGCGGTCCCTCAGGCTCATCTCTGACTTCTTCTACCTTCATCGACGAATCATCGATCTTGTCCATACTGAGGTCGCCTTCCGAGACCAAGACATTTGACTGCCGACGATCTTTCAAGACCTGAGTGCGTCTCCGTCGCAACACCACTGGATCACCTCCAGTGCAATTGTGACACAAATATCTTTCAGACACATCGAGCATTTTGGAAAGGCCTGAACATCGAAGATGAACTCGACCGAACATGCATGAGTTTGAGCTGCACTGGACCATGCCTCTAGAGTCGTTTGGTTCTCCACAATAGCAAGTAGAAGCGTCGTTATCTTCAACAGACCCGTCAACGATATCTCGAGCTACTTCCTCATGGGTAGAAGAGGTTTTCGACGCTCTGCGCTCCCCATCCTGCTCAGTGCGGTCGCTCCATTCAAGTCCTTGCTTCTTGTATCGTTCCCTGTACGGCTCGATATCAAAAGGCGTCTGGATCCTGAGTTGCGCGGGTTTCACCTGGCGTTTGTGCATTCGTCGCAGATTTCGAAGGTGGTGATCTTCTCTGAGTCGCCGCAGCACCCCGTCGATTTCGTATTGCTTCTGTCGACGCCGACGAAGCCCTTTGACAGAGTTTGAGCCCTCTCCTGGCTCCAAAGTTGGGCCTTCTGGAAGGTAAGAAAAAAAGGACTGTTTGGGCGTCAAAGAGGGATGGATCTTCTCAGCGGCTTTCAGGATGAATTGTCTATCACACGAGCCATCGACAAACTGAGGAGGGATCTCGTGCGTCTGTCCTTCTTCTGCCCGCTTTAGGAGTTCTTGTATGCAATTCTGGCAGAACAACACGGCCGTCGGATCATTGGGATGCAGAGCACTATTCCCATTCGACGTCTGGTATACTCCATAAATATCCCCTAGAGGAATGATGTTCATGGTATGTTGGCAGGTAGGGTACGAGCAATAGTAGGTGACGTCTGGGTCAGTGTGGTATTTCAAGCTGAAGACACAATGCTCATCTAGCACCAGTCAGCTTTTCTTCAGGATAACCACGGGCTAGCTCTTACCAAGCATAACAAAATGTTCAGTGTCATCTAATTCTTCGGCCCCCTCAGAAGCCGTGCACAGTGGCAACCCGGCCTCTTTGATAGCCGATGGGGACTCTTCGGTCGAAGCCGCCTTGGTCGTATCGTGCTGGGACAGAGTTCTCCGGAGTTGTGAGTCTACCTTGACAGCTTGGCCCTGCTCGTCCGCGGCAGCATCCTCCACCTCATCATCTGAACGCAAATGTGAGCTGGCGACTCGAACCCCTTTAAGTTTCTTGAACAACTCCGGGTTGGAATATCGAACGAACTCCGCAACCTCCTGTTCACTTATAGCTGACGCGTCGTCGACGCAGCCCGAGTAACTCGTCGGATGAGTATCGTCGCAGAGATAGACCCAGTCATCACCGCGAGATCTCATGTAGAGATCCGTCGGATCGAGTTCAGCCATATCGATTTGCTGAATACCTTGCTCGTTGGCTGCAAGAGGTTGCAAAACATAGTTGTTGACGTGTGAAGAAGGTGAAGCAAGATTGCATCAACGCGGTGTCCATGATGATTCACCGCCAGGTGCGGCAGTTCGAAGCGCATTTGTCCTGTGCTCGCCACTATGTTGGTCGAGATCATATTTTGATCTGCGGTCAATTCAAGGGTACTGATCGAAGACTTCTTGACTAGGGTAAAAACTCGAAAGCATGAGTATACAACAACGTGGCCTACCTTCCACCTCGACTGGGAAAGCTGCATTATGCCGGTACCGCGCCCTAGCAAGAATTCCTACCATCAACATTTGATGCAATGGTCGTCAAATGCGCATTGAGCTTCTGCATATCATGGAAGAGAGAAGTCGATCAGTGTACAGTCCTTTTGTTCTTTAGCTGTCACGTTGTTGCTGACCATTGTCCCTTGCGCATGTCCGACAGTGAAGGACACCTGAATGTTACTCCCGTTCGCCACAGCTCCTGGCTTTCCAACAACCAGCCATCACTGCTATGAATAGCTCCGGGAAAGGAGTAGAATGGCTCATTTCTTTACTCGGTGGGACATCTTAGCAAGAAGGGGCATTTGTTGGACGAACAAAAGTACAGCTAGATTTGTTATGAGTTATGGCCAAGTGTCCCCGAGGCTTGGTGCTTGTTTCGGTTGCGGGGCTAACAGCTGTCATCGACTCATAGGGCCTCAAGTAATACATATCGTCCTGCCCATACTGTCACATAGATACCCTGAGGTGTAGAGAAGTCGCTCCTGCTAATGGCACCATTTCTGGTATAAAGCATGGCTTCGCATCTGTCTGAAAGATGCTGTACTCTGACCATTCATGCCTGTCAGCGTCGCCAAACATGCCTCGAGCATTCCAGTATCCAACGGACAACAGCATCCTGCTCACCACCCTGATGGCCATGAACAACACGAATTGAAGGATCTTCGCACTGCACAATCACCACAAAATCCTCCAGGGATAGTCGATGACTCAAGCATCACGTCAGCGTCTACTCGTGGCCAACACCGCCAGCGATCTCGAATCCGTTTGCTGTCGCGGTCTCGTTATGTGCCAATCCCAGCAGCCCGCGACCATCTTGCCAACGAACGTGTCTTTCTCGCATATATCAGAACATCAAGTGCGTTCGCAAATTTTGCCGTTGCAATTCTGCAGCTCTACAGGCTGAAGCACAGCTCAGCACCACCCGGCAAGTTGGGTGACTACGACCTCGGGGTTCCGCTTGCAACCGCAACACTCGTGATCGCGATCATCGTAGCGATCACTGGAGCGGCAAGGTTTTTTATCTGCGAAGATGCTATGCTGCAAAAGAGAATCGTGGGAAGTGGCTCAGTAGTTGTGATACTTATCGCTGTAACATCCCTTGTGAGTCAAAGAGTTCCTCTTTCTCGGGTATGGATGTCGCTGATAACATCAACAGTTGCTCTTGGTGCTGTTCATATTCACCATCATTGTCAATCCTGATTATTAGCGACAAACATTGATGCAGCATCATCACGAAGGGCACCGGTAGACAAGGCTGGAGCCTTGTGGCTTATGATTGGCGATCATAAACTTCTTGGCATCTCAACCTTCCACTTTCGATTTTCAAACTGCGGCCCCGGGCAATTTTGAACTTGTTCTTCTTCACGTCCAACAACAGACAATCTTCATCGTCAATTCCTATCAAACTCCTAGAGGTATGTCAACAACATTCAGTCGGCCTTCAGCTAGCCTTAGATGAGCAATCTGAACTGTGCGGCTCGAATTGTAGCATTTTTGGGTCGCACAATTCAGATACGCTCATCTTTTGCGACACGAGCTGAAGAACCCTTGAATGGGCACTCTTCCTGCTCGAGGCTCTGAAGACTAACATTTCAGCCCACAGACACCTCAAGTCCTCGTTTCACGACTTGAGAATCTCGATCCTTCAATACCGCCAACATGGTCCGAACCTCCGTCCTCAACGATGCTCTCAAGAGCATCAACAATGCCGAAAAGGCCGGCAAGCGTCAAGTCATGATCCGACCCAGCTCCAAGGTCATCATCAAGTTCCTCTCTGTCATGCAGAAGCACGGTATGTCAAGCATTTCTCGTATTTGGTTTTGCAGAAAGAGGAGGATATTACACACTTTATTATCGGGTTGATAACTAGGCAATGGTTTCAATTTGCTCAACGACCTTTGCCCTTTAAGTATCCGAGAGATCAGCTTTCTCGGCGGTCGAACTTACACATTTGCTTTCTTTCTACCCATGTTTGTTACATGTTTATTCGATCGCTACATTCCTGCCGAACCAATGCTGACAAGGTTTGCGCGCAGGCTACATTGGTGAATTCGAGGAGGTCGATGACCACCGCAGCGGCAAGATCGTCATCCAGCTCAACGGTCGTCTCAACAAGACTGGTGTCATCTCTCCCCGCTACAACGTCCAACTTCGCGACCTTGAGAAGTGGGTTGTCAAGCTGTTGCCTTCTCGTCAATTCGGCTACATTGTCCTGACCACCAGTGCTGGTATCATGGATCACGAAGAGGCCAGAAGAAAGCACGTCGCCGGAAAGGTCATCGGATTCTTCTACTAGACGTCTCATATTCGAAATGTTCTGCATGACGGCATGATCCTGGGAATGAGATACCCAAAAAGTTTGACCTGATATTCAAGCACTTTCGGTGGGCATTGGGCGCGACTTCAGACTAGATAGCACACATAACCTGTCAATCCTAAAAGTTTGTCCGAGCCATCTGCATGAATACTCGTAGAGACTGTCCCTCTGCGTTGACTGAGCATTTTTATTGCCTCAGTCAAATCGTGATATTCTTGAGCCATTCGAGCGGCTCAGGCGGCTTGTCTTGGCGGGATATCCACCGCCAAGCCTCCCACATTGCTGCGAGCGCATTTCATCACGCCGGACGTCGACTCTTCCACCATCTCATCAATCCTTCAAGACAATCATCGCAAAAATGGTACGCAGTCTCTCCAACATGCTGGACTCGATCAGGACCGTCATACTAACGGAACCAGGCGCCCGCAGCAACCTCCGGCGGCAAGAAGCAAAAGAAGAAGTGGTCAAAGGGAAAGGGTATGTCTCTCGAAGTTTTCCACACCAGCAGATGCATCTCAGCATGGCAATCTTCTCCCTTCGACTTGTGTTATATGTACGAGCCATCACTGACATATTTCTGCAGTCAAGGATAAGGCCCAACACGCCGTTGTCCTCGACAAGGCTACCTCCGACAAACTCAACAAGGATGTCCAATCGTACCGTCTCGTCACCGTTGCCGTCCTCGTCGACAGACTGAAGATCAACGGTTCGCTCGCACGACGAGCGCTCGCCGATCTCGAGGACCGAGGAGTCATTCGCAAGGTTGTGCAGCATTCATCGGGCAGCATCTACACGAGAGTCGGCGCTAGCACAGATTAGATGAGGAGAAAGGTTACGATTTCATCACTGCAAAAATATCCATGCAGGCTTTGCATAGCACGACCGATGGCAAGAACGAACAACGTTGGTGGTGTCAAATGATGGCGACCAATATGTATTCAATGCAGAACGGATAAGGTCAACAACGGCTAGGGGTGGGCATTGAGATACAGCTACAATGCAACATTACTGCAAATCAGGAGCCTGCGATCTCGCTTATCACTGACCGCGGTCGCCCATCGATGCCTGTATCTGAGCTGTTGTCAGTTCCACCAAGAGATCGAGACTTGCTACATGGCGAGACGGTGATAAAAATGAACAGTCAAAGCGTGTTGCACTGTCACCGAGTCTAAGAACTGTCTATCCCTGGACGATGTGGCGTTCTGATGCCTTGTTCTCGCCTGGTCATTGCACAGGCTTTCCCGCCGCTTTCTCTGTGTCTCCAGACTTTTTCATGTTTTTCCTCTTTGGGCGTCCCTTCTGGGCCTGCTCACAAAGCTTGGGTGCATTATCAGAGTATTCTGGCACGCCCACGAGTTTGCCCACTTCGAAGTATTTCTTGCTATTCCTGTAGAACCCCTCCCACTTGGCGACCTCCTGCAGCACTCGCTTCTTTGCCTCCCGTCTCTCCTTCTCCGCTCGCGTTTTTCTCGCGCCGCTCGAAATCTCCTCGTCAGGATCCTCTATTGGTATATAGATCTCCTCTGCTCCTCGAAGGTCGCCCGTCCGGTCTTCCAGGAAACATCCCGTCACGAAAGATCGGGAGGCATCTCGTCCTGCGAATACCTCATAGCTGCCACCAGGACCGTACGTGTGCCTTCCCTCGCTCACATCGAAGACTGTGCCGTTGATAGCAAGATATATGGGCTTCTGCGGATCTGAGCCATTGTATAAGGCTAATTGTTCTGGTGTCAGATTTAATGGTCCAGCCCACCACTGCCCAACTTTGGAAGCATTAAGGAACCAGGGATTGTAGTTCCAAAGGTAAGAGGAGCCGGAGGTGAGATAGTATGAAAGTGCGCAGGAGACGCCGATAAGGGTAACGATCACTCGCAAGACGTCGAGTAAAGAGATTACGCGGGCGTTCCGGTCCTCGATTTCGTCGGACTGCGATGATACCGCTGGTGGAACTGAGGATGACTGGCCTTTTGCTGGCCGCTGCCGGACAGAAGAGGTATCCATCTTATCGTGTGTTGGAGGACTCGAATATCGTCAGGTGGACTGTGACATGACACTTGTTTCTTCTCTCATCCTAGGACTGTTGTTATCCCTGATCCGTTGCAGGTGGACCGGTTCCTGGAAAATGTTCTGTCTCGTGAGATGACATGTGGGGAAGTGCGATTGAAAGGCTGGGGAGTGATGCGCCGAATGCGCCATCAACCTGCATGACCAGCCACATGGATTCATGAACAACCACTCCTTCGGCCGTGCACTTGGTTCTTTTTTGACATCTTTCCCTCTTCCATTACCCCAGGACGCATTGACGCTGTCAGCATATATTCCATATTCCGTTGCAGCTTCTCCAGGCGAACGAGATCGCACTCAGGCTTCGTAGCCTCGGCTCAAGAAAGTAAACAAAAGCAATTGTCGATCTGCTACTTCCAGTGCAGGATTAGCAACACACCAAACTGCAGGGCCTGGTGTACAACCGCAGGCGTCGCTTCCTCTTCGATGAATATCGGGGTTCGCCCTCCCTTATAAACCCAGCGTAACCATGTCCTACCAATATACTGTTACAGAGCGCAGGCGGAGGGCCACCAACACTGGTGGCTATGGATACTCAGGCAGCAGGTCAACCTTTGGCTACTGGGTGCCGTTGGCCCTCACGGTCACAGCTGCCACGATTGGTCTTGCCGCATGGGTATGGAGCGAGCGGCGCGATGACGAGGAGGACTCATATGAGGAGGAACAATTCCAAGGTGGCATGCCGCCTCCGGGTTCTGCAAGCATGAGCGGTGCCTTACCTACCGGACCACCACCTCCCGGTGGGTTTCAAGGCCCTCCTGGGCCTGGTCCTGAAGGGTTTCCAGGTCCATCGATGATGCCTGGCCCGAATCAACCTGGAGGCTTTCAAGGGCCGCCTCCACCAGGAGGATTCCCTGGTCCTGGGGCCGGCGGCTACCGTGAAGGCGGTACAGATTTCCGAACGTCTCGCTCCACAGCAGTAGAAGAGCAACAAGAATCTGGCTTGGTGGCTAGGATGTCGAGTGCTTTGGGGATGGGCAGATCGACTACTCCATCGCAAGGAGGTACGAATCAAGCTTACGATTGGGCGAACAAACCTTTCGCTTCTGGCGTGGCAGCAGCGGGTGCCATGGTCGGTGCCGCTATCAGCTCGCTGAAGGGCGACGGTGAAGGATACGAGGATCATGAAAGATGGAGCGAGGAAGTCGAACAACGAGATAACGACAGAGAAGTGAAGCAAGGTATACGACGGCGAGGGACAGCCGACGAGTTCTTCTCAGGGGACATCGATATCCCCAAGTCCTCGTCGATGGCACGCCAAAAGAGGAAAACCGTGGCTGTCGTCGTCTCAGCCGTCGGCATTGGGGCTGACGGTCGGTCAGATTTCGGGGATCATGCTGTAAGTATTGCACCTTTCAGTACTGTTGGACGATCTAACCATCATGCAGTCCATTCTTTCACATTTACCGGAATATGTTGACCTTGACACGACAAGAGTATTTGTTTTGATTTATGCGCCCGACCTGAAATCATATCCGATGACGCCTCGAAGGCCCTCACAGTCCATGACATCTTCCTTCTCGAATATCAGCCAGGCAGACGCTCATACACCGGCTCAGACCCCAGGCGAGTTCCCTTCCGGAGGCGAGGATGGCATTCTGGCGCAAGTGGATCCACGGCCGGTTGACGAGCCTATATCTTACAAAGTCCTCCACGACCAAGCCGTGGTACTGGTGGACAGAGAGACCATGATTCTGCCTTTTACCTCTTCCAGAGGCCACAAACATATTCTTCGCAGCCTTGCTCCGGAACTGGTATATATCCAAGAATCACTCTGTGGGCCAGATGGCGACCTAGTATCTGAGTTGTCGGGCTGGGTTCGTCAGACGGTTGTTGTCATTGGTGATGAGGGTGGCCATGGTGGACTGGTTGATACGGACGATGAATCAGTCACCCACAAGCCCGAGACGTGGTGGCAAAAAGAGGAGCGGACTGGGCTAGGAAAACGGGTCACTGTTGTTGAAAGCCTGAAGATTGGGGAGGATTGGGTAAGGCGTGTTAATGACCGAGATTAGTGGTGCTTTGGACGCACGCTTTGATATCTCATCAGCAACGGCTACTTTTGTTCATGACGGCCAGCTTGATGACTTTATAATGTCGACCATGGTCAAGCGTATGTATAGCGAGCTATCTATTAAGGACACCGGATTGTACCACATTTTAGGTGTTGAGGCACTCCTTCAGAAGCAAAGCCCGTAAAGAGCACTGTGCTTGCTGGACTACAAAAGCCTAGATGCTTGTCTCTTGACGTCAAAATAAACAAGGTGAACAGTTTACGCACGTCAACATGACGGAGGCTACAACACGCCTAGGAATCTCTTCCTGGGGCCTGTTGTTGAAGTCGAGGTTACGTGCGAGAAGTCCGTCTTCCTCAAACGGTGGGGTACGGACGTATCACTCCAAAGTATATTCCTCCGCACCTTCCTCCATGTATGCAAGTTAAGTTACGTCCTTATTTCTTCGTTCTTAATCCCATCTGCTCAAGAACTTCGTACTATACAGTACACCACTGGCAACACGGTCTCATACGTCCGTATAGTATGACCATGATTCCATTTTCTGAATGGACACGATCTTTAACACTGGCTTTGCATCCCTTGCTTTGAAAACAATAAGGGCATAAGGAGCCTAAGCAATCCATGGCTGCGGTTCTGTCAGGAAGAGACTCCCCTTAGAATGCTCAAAACCACGATTCACAGGTAAGGCTGCTCAACTATGGTACTGACATGTGTATTCAGCCAGCAGTGGTCGTGGCTTTCGAAAGAACCGTGACCGTACACGCCGTACATGGGAATCTTGAGTGGCTGAACTCTAGATGGCGTGCACGTCCACTCGCACGGCACAGAAGCGGCTCAGAGGCTGAACTCAGTTCATCTCAATGACGATCGGGCCATTGGTACGCACGATTGAATGTACAAGATGCATTCCACGATCTCACAATGTATGCACGAACCAATAACCTAAGATGTGCCTCAAATGTACCAAGGTATATAAACATCGGCTTTGTGCCTGCAATTTGTATACACATGGACCTCATACATCTTGAAAGCCAACCAGTACTACAACACAGGAGATCAACAATATGCTTCAACTGAACCCCGACCACAGCTTTCACTACGAGATTCTACGGACACTTGCCCATGCTCGCTACTACGGAGCAGATGTAGGCGAAGTACTGCAAGCGGCACAAGGCATCGAGCCCGGAAACTTTGAAAGCTTCTCCAAAGCCTTTGAAGCATTGGCCACACGAGTCTACAGCCAGGCTGAGAAGATCGACCAGTCCAAATATCCAGTCTCAGCCCGCGATGCGTATTTCCGCGCCTCCAATTACTTTCGAGCAGCCGACTTCTATCTACATGGCAAACCAGAAGACCCACGATTAGAAGAACTATGGACAAAACAGACGGATGCCTTCAACCAAGCAAATGCTCTGTTGTCCAGCCCTGGCGAGCGTGTCACGCTCAAGACCGACGGCTTTGATGTCATCGGAATCTACTACAAGACCCAGATCGGTGATCCTTCTAGCCCCAAGCCTACCTTGATCCTGGGGAATGGGTACGATGGCGCTCAAGAAGAGATGCTTCATGTATGCGGTTTCGCTGCCTTAGAAAGAGGTTGCAACGTCATCGTATACGAAGGACCTGGACAACCGACCGTCCGTCGACAACAGGGGAAGGGTTTTATCACAGAGTGGGAAAAGGTTGTCACACCTATCGTGGACTTCCTTGAAAGTCGTCCTGAGGTCGACAGCAAACGCATTGGTTTGATGGGCTATTCGATGGGTGGGTGGCTTTGCGTCCGCGCTGCAGCATTTGAGCATCGCATCGCCGCTGCCATTGCCGTTGACGGCATCTACTCCGTCGGCCAAGCCTATTCCAACATGCTGCCAGCACCGTGGAATGCTCTCAGAAAGTCAGGCCATACTCAGGAGCTGGATGAGACCATTAGGGGGTTCTTGACCAATCCAAAGGCACCATCTGGTCTGCGATGGGGCGTTGAGCAGGGCCTCTGGAGCTTCAACCTGACCTCTCCATCAGAGTACCTGGACAGGTCGGACCTCATGACTTTGGAGGGCATCGCAGATGGCATCAAGTGCCCGGTCTGGGTTGGTGAGGCCGGTGACGACGAGTTCTTCCGTGGTCAACCGCAGAAGGTAAAAGATGCTCTTGGTGACAGAGTCACACTCGTAAAGCTCGGCATGGAAGACGCAGCAGGTCATCATTGCCACGTTAGCGCGGCGGTGTTGCTGAACCAGATTGTCTTTGATTGGTTTGAGGATATTGTGTCGAAGAAATGATATCCTGTAGGTGAAAGTGTATTGGATGGATAGAGCAATGTAGCTACAATCTGTTGCGAGTCGATCAGACAACGAATCTCTTCGACAATGCCAATACTACCACTCCATTTCATCTCCTTCCCACTCCGCCGAGTACTCGTCCGTCACACCAATGCTTACTAATAGAAAGGCAAAATCATGAACCACCTCCAGTCGCCATGTGCTCTAGGAAGTGTGCTATTGGTTGTGTCCGCAAGTCCTCCACCTTCGGGGGCTGACAAATTGACCGCTCTCCACGGTCTATCCTCGACCACATATGGGTGACATGGGGACCCAGACGACAATCTTGCAGAACGGAAAGACCAGCCTCTCAAGATCTAGGCTAGCTGGTAGCTTCTTGACACACTAGCTATCGAATAATGTCTGAACAAAAAGACCTGAAGAGATCTCGGATCCAAGAATGGCTGGAAGGTGTAGGTCTTGCCTCTCATCCACAGGGTTTCTAGCCAGTAGATGTCATGGCCTGGCTGACCGACTTGTAGTATCACCGCACGAGTGCGACTCTCGATGCTACAAAGTGGTGTTCCGAATACATGACCGACGACACTGAGCTTCAGTACGCCAACAACCCTGTGCTCATGGGCAAGGAAGTCCACGAAATGTTCACCCAAGTTTTCCAGCAACTTGACCTGATGGAACATGAGATTGTCTACTTTGACTACGTTCCCCCACGGATATATCAGGCAGCACGGATTCGGTATCGTGTCAAAGGTGATGGCCCTGGGCAGGAGATAGTCATCCAGGGATTCGCGACGTTTTACCTTCGAGAGGATGCACAAAAACTCAAATGTTATCGAGCTGAGGTCTACTTGGATCCAAGCCCACTGCTTGCAAGGATCGCCGAGAAGGCTAGTAATGATGCTTGAAAGCCAATCATGCTTACCATGCCGAAATATGCTAGTAGCTCATTGATCAACCGGCGCTCGCGACTTAGTGCATTATCAGAGTCTTTTCAGAGAAAAAGAGTGTCGAGTATCGAGGTGTTGCATTAGTAATTGGAATTTTGGTCTGGGGAACAGCGAGGCTTCAAGATTAAGGGGCAGGGGCCAGCCTGGGCACGTGAGCGTAGACGCCAAGAGACTGCCTGACTGGGGTCTTTGCTTTGACTGACCATCTGCATTGCTGGCGGATCGGACGACGCATGACCAACAATCACTAACAATCATCATATCGACATACGCATCCCCCACGACTCTGATCGGGTAACCCATTCGTTTTCATTGGATTTCAGCCCTCTGTAACCTTACAGACCGAGTACATCACCCCCGAAGCCCTATTGACTGCAACCGACAACTTCATCTGCCCCTCATGATGCGCGTTTGGCCAGCAGCGTCGCAAACTGGCCGAGAACCTTCTGAGGAGGGTTCAACTACTTCGGACTAAGGTTTTTGTGATACTCAAAGAGCAGGAACGGGCAGAACACTCGCATATCTGCCCATCATGGCCGCAGTTGCTGCAAAGCCTCTGGGTGCCGCAACAAAGATGAAGAAGCCGCCGGCACCTCTGCTCCAGACAAACATTAATGGTGTCAAGCCCTCCGCACCATCTTCGTCACCATCTAGCGCCAGAAAAACATTACCTGGCCAGATTCAGACTCCCACGTCCGCAACGAGCAACAGTGCCGCCGTTAATGGCACAGCGCGGCCGAACCGACGCTTACAACGCTTGAACACGAGAAACAATCCCACGGAGACTTCAACTCCTGACAAGCGAGCCTCCAAGAAGTTCCCCGAGCCATATGGTTTGTTTTCCCCTTGTGGTAGGTTTCTGCAATGAGACTGATAAATTTCGCTTTACAGTTCCCAAAGCCCCGCATATTCTGCGGAAGTTCAAAGGAAGCCCACCTTCACTCATCGTACATCTTCACCCAACACACTTTCGCTTCGATCAGCAAGATGGAAGCTTCAGCTATCACTCCGAAATGCGCATCTTCATCGAGCATTTGGCAAAAGGAACAATTCCGCATGACATGGTCGAAGAGTTTCGGAAGTCAGAGGTCAAATACTACGACGGTTGGCTTATAGTGCGAGTGGTGGACCACAAATCTGTCGCGAAGGAAGCCGCTGCCTCAGGCGCTGCCGCCGATGACGAGAAGCCGTTCTCTATCCACAATTACAACCAGTACATCACTCCTTCGCCTTATGTACCGTATCCCGCCAAAGAGCAGTCTGTCGCAAGGTCGCCTCCGACCAAGCAAGAGCACAGGGAGTCCATATCTGGTGACATGAAAGATCCATTGAATTCCGACGATACGATAGATGTTGCTCCAAAGCCGACGAAACCACAGCCCAAAATTTATCATGTTGCACTGCGACCGACGATTTTGTCAAAACATATGGATCTTGTGATCGATGCGATGGCACCAGATCCGAAGTCACTGAATCGGAAACAGTCGCAAGCAAACGGGCCGGGCAGACCACCTGGATCTACTGCCCCTCAAACTCCGCTTGCCGGCGTGCCTTCAACTCCTTCAGCTGAGAAAGGCCCGCCCCTGAAGAAGCAGAAACTCAAGATCGACCCCAAGGATTTCTTGGAGTACGAAGCCCGAGTCGTCAACGCTACTGCGCCCCCCCTGTACCTCGACCCAGTGGAAAGTATGGCGGAAGCCGAGGCCTTGATTGACATGCTCAGAGATCCGCAACACGACGACCCACCTCCCTCACCCAAGAGTCGGAAACGAACAGTTGCCGAACTGGCGGCCGAAGATGCTCATGCGAAAGGACAAGAACGATTTATGCTTATCATGGATGAAAGAACTTCGGGTAGTAACGGCGCCACGAATGCTGGTGCAGGGGATGCTCAAACTGCATCCGCCATGTTTCAACCACGCTTTGAGAAATTTAACGCTCTCGACAACATTAAGAGAGACATCGCAGAGCGGAAACAGCGTGAGAAAGATCGGCAGCTCCAGGAGGACGAAAACAGAAGAGGTCAGCAAGAGCGACTACAGGAGGAAGAGAAGAGACGAATGGTGCAACGAGCGCAGGAGGCTAGAGTTCTTCGTGCCCGACAGCAAGAGATGCAGGCAGCTATGGCGGCTCAACAGCAACAACAAGCTCAAGCAGCTCAAAGACCGCCTTCACAACATGTCAACGGCATTCCTCCCAATATGCAGAATCAGATGATGGCTGCTCAGCAACGAGGCTCACCCATAATTCGTCAAGGTACTCCGCAACACGCAGCTTCGTCCCCGATTGTCACAGCTGTCACACAGGGTGGACATCCCATGGCAATGACAAACTCTCAGCAAGGACATGGATCCCCACCTCGACCTGGCTCTGCTCTACAGCATGCTCATCCCAGCGCGCCTATGGTTAGAATTAACAGTGGTCAAGCACCCAGTCGGAACGGAACGCCTCAACTTGGTCATGGCACACCTGCCCAGGGGAATGCGACTCCGATCATGCGACAAGGCACACCAGCTCAGCACATTACTCAAGCTAGTCCTCACAGCAATATGACGGCCCCCACCCCTCAAATGATGCCAAGTGGAATGATGCAAGGCATGCAAGGACAAATGCCTAATGGTGTCCAGAGACAACCCAATCCTCAACAACTTGCAGAAATGCAACGACGTCATGCTATGCAACAACAAGCTGCCGCCCAGCAAGCCGCAATGCAGCAACAAATGATGAACGGTATGAACGGTACTCCTCAAATGGCGCAGGCACAAATGGCGCACATGCAAGCTCAACATCATGCGCAAATGGACCGACAAGCTGCTCTGCAGAGGCAAGCCCAACAGCAAGCCGCAATGCAACAACAAGGCACCCCAGGAAGTCAACACATGTCTCCCAACCCATCGTCGTCGAGCCAGAAAGCATACAATCAATCTGTTGCGGAACAGATGAAAGCCCAGATGCAAAATCTGCAGCAAGCACAAACTCAAGGCTCGCCCGCTCCTAATCAAATGACACCACAGCAACAAGCCGCTCAATTAGCTCACGTGCAACAACAGCAGCGCATGATGGCAGTCCAAGCTCAAGCTCAAAACCAAATGATGGGCGGCGTCCCTCATCCTCAACAACGACCCCAAATGAACCCACAACTGCAACAAGTCTACCAGAACACCTTGAACGCGTATACTCAGCGCTTCTTGTCCCAAGCAGCCGCTAAGTACGGTGGGAACACCAACATGCTCCAGCCAAATGAAATGCAACAGGTTCAGACGCAGGCTAAGACGGCTGCCATGAACGCCGTGCGCAAACGCCAGGCCGAGATGAATCAGTTGCAAGTTCAACAGGCGCAGATGCGGCAGAATGCTCAACAGCAGCATGGCCAGCAGGGTAATCCCATGATGATGAACGGCGGTAACGGCATGATGGGCATGAGCATGCCGATGAACGGGAATGGAAATGTCAATCCGAATATGGCGCAGGTGTTGCAACAACAGCAAGCGCAACAAATGCAACAGATGCAGATGCAGCATGCGCAGCAGATGATGGCGCAGCAACAGCAGCAGCAGAATATGCAGTTTCAGCAGAGATAGAGGATTGTTGAACCTGTGGAACCTGGATGGATCATTGGATTGGATTGTAAAGATTGCGCGGGTCATGCTATTGAGTGGGGGGTCGGTTACGTTTAAGGCATAGTCTTGCATGTTATGCCTGGTGATATGGGTCGATTCCAGGGTGTAATGCCTGATATGATATGGTTGGGCGGTATTGGTATTCGTGCACTTCGCTTTTGAACATGGGAGTTTTTGGTGAATTGGTGAACTTGGGGGCGAAAATTTCAGGTCTGAGGGCTGGGATGGTCCTACTACGGTAGGTAGCTTGGTTTTCACAGGTCGACAATCGACATGGCACGGGTTCTGGTGTGCTTAAGTCTGGTAATGCACCGGTTTGAAAGGCTGGGGGAATCGGGCTGGTACAGTATGATGCCTACGAAAAAGAGAAAATGATTGCTTGCGTTGTCCTCTGCAGATATTGGTGGCTTGGGAATGATGTAGATATCTTTTGGGCAAAAGACGAACGAAAATTGGTCTCGAATGATTTTGCCTGGTGTGTGGCCCTGCAACGTGAAAATTAACGGAACTCAACATGCATAAACTGTTGGAAATGTGTATTGCTCAAGTCTATTCTACCTACCGAGAAGGGACGACTAGTCCTGTCGTCTCTTCGCATGCCTATTCGTAAGCAGCGTTCGCTCCTTCATTTGGTCTATCCAGTTTCCTTACTCTCGGTCGTTGGCGAGAGACGCAGAGGCGCGGCTTCATCATCCCAGTCGAATAGTTTGTTTATCCATCATGCGCAGTGCGTAATACCAGTCCACTTGGCCTGCAAGTCGACCCCGGACTTCGAGCAAGCCCATCCGCCGCCTCTGTGATGAATTCTCCTTTTCTAGGAGCAGGAAGTATTTAACAAAGTGCCTACCCTCGGCCGAGTACGCACCGAGGAACAAAGCCAGGACGTAAATCATTCCAGTTTGCTGCAGCATCATCGAATGACTCTCCCGCGAGTCAATGTATACTTTGGAATCGTCCAAATTGTACTCAAAGCGATTGGCCATGCCTGCATGGCCAATCAAGCGCTTTGCCATCCAATCTTTGGCATCTTCGTTCCATTCAAGCTGGACAGTGAACAAGAAATTAGTGACGTGCAGAAACGGAGTCATCTCAGGAATAGGTTGCCGCTCCTCTATGTATATCCCAACGATATGAGATAAAGAAACCACGCGGCCGTCGGTATGCTCAATGCTGTAGCCTGCATGGTTCTCGGATGCGACCCACCTAGGACATATTTGATCGACCTTACTGACGCTTGCCCATGACCATGAGGGAAAACATGTCCGCTTTGCAAGAGTCTCTTTGGCATTTAAATCCGAAGTCCAGCAGAGGTTCGCTGTGAATGCCTCAAAAGTGCGGTAATCGGGAATAGGCACTCCGTATAAGCTCGTCTCGGAGATCCTCCTTAGAACGCCTCGGAAAGCATCGAGTTTATCCAATTGGTAAGTTAGATCTCGCCGCATGAATTCTGATAGGTGCGATGCATAACCGTCGTCTGGTCGCCGCTTATGACCATTGACCAAGGCCGCGTCTGCTCGCCGCTTCTGACCAGTGGTACATTCTAATTGTTCCTCCAGCTTCATCAAGCTGGGTCCTAGGGTCTGGAGTGTTCCATGACGGCGGTTTCCCCCAGAACGCAGCACGCTTTCACACTGAAGCGTGTTGGTACTTGCGTAGTAAACTTGATCAGGCGTGAAGAATAAGCAACGGCTGGACAGTACCGCTTCCTAATATGTCCAACCCCGAGTTGCCCATTTGGACTTCGCTATCTGGTAGGTCACATGCGGAAGTGAGGAGACAAAGGTTCGCCCATTGTACTGAAAATTCGATTGCGGATTTCGCGGCCTAGATATTCCATATAATCCTGAATGTGCTGAGTCCATAGCGCCAGGATTAGCGGCAACAATCGTGGCGAATGCGCCAGCATAGATGAGGTCCATATTGGCGATGTGCAGATCCTCTTTCTGATCCGGGATACAATAGCGGTCTACCCAGAGATAGCGCTCGCCGAGTTGTTTTGTCACCCGAATTGCATCCTTTACCGTTTGTGGGGCATTGGCCAGCAGAGTCATCTCCAGATTGTTGGAGGTACCGGATTGTCCCCAGACATAGCTAAGGGCGAGATATCTCACCGTCGGGTCATGCTGGACGATCTCGAGGTTGTCGCAATCAATGACTTGACAACGAAATGATGACTTGCTGTTGCCAACGTCCAAGATGTCCTCGTCTAGCCAGCTTCGAATCAGAGAGAAGTCTGCCTCATTTTGATTGACCTCAATGCCACGAAGTTCAATGCTCTTTTGAGCAGTTGTGGACTTCCCTTCTAACGATGTTGGGGTGATATATCCTCGGAGAAGAGAGCGGTTGACCCTGGAAAGCGAGGATATGGTCTTATTCGGCCGTCCAGCGGTCACTGTCAGAACAACGCCTCGTTCACAGCGTTTGAGCTCAAGGAGTTTGCGGTTTCGGTCGATTCGGTCAAGCCGCAGTGCCTTGACACAACTAAAAACCCTCAAGTGCCACCCGTCATGAGCCGCGCCATCAGGGCCTTCGTGTCCACCCAGATCTACGTCAAGGAGCGACTTCACCATGTTGCAAAGGTGGCACCCCAAGGTCAACACTGTCCGAAAAGACGACACAGGCTGGCCATGGTGTGGAATGCCACACGCTTCGAGGGAAAAGATTGCGTCGAGATTGATCTCAGAGCACGAATCGCAGAAGCTACTGAGATATCTTTGCCCATTTGATGAACTGGGAGGGCAATAGAGCTCTGACGATTGGCCGTCTTCAGGTCCAAGTCGTGGATGTTTTGGCCCACCTCCTTCAAGCTGGTCTCCCGGCTCGGCGACTTCGATGTAAGGACGCTTCATGTTGGGATCGGATTATGGAGGGTTGCTGAAAGAAGATTCGGGTCGACGCTGGTAAAGCATTCACACAAGGAGTAAAACTTCACACAGGAGTAAGACTGTTTTTAGCAACGCTTAAGCTGTTGGCTTGCTGACCTCCAACAGCTGGAAATGATCACAGTCCCAATCTTGTCACCAAAGAGAAGGGAGAGAGTCAGCAAAGGGTTCTTCCCTGGAAGACTGGAAGTTGTAGACGCACGCCGAAGAGAACATTCGGGCGCGAGATGTGCTGTTGTATGAGCCGACCGTGGTGAGGCTGTGTCGCGCACCGATGCAGGTGATTACGGTTGGCCCCAATCACACTCAGCTCTAATACAGGGGCACCTCACGGTGTTGCAAGCGAGTCCAACCAGGCCGGTTGAGTGTGCCTGGCACAGCCCGAGCCCATCACGCGCCTTTTTTGCAAGGGGAAACAAAAGTTCACCTGTCCGGGCAAGTATGAACAACATCTTCGAGTGCAGTTCGTGACGGGCAGCTGCACGGGACATTGGCAAGCGCATTCGAGAAGTGTTTCAGACAGGAGTATTCGTTGTCAGGCACTGGAGCAAGACAGTGGCACATGTGCCCCAAGAGCTTTGAAGACCAAAGTCCCATCCCCATCCAAGTGTACACAATAATATACAAGATCTTCATTTAGAAAGTTTTTACTGATGTGAACGCCTATAAGCCCTATAGCTCTTTCTTCAAGAAGTGCTCCGGCCGATGGTCGGTCTCGTAATCGATATGGACATACGCCCTCTCGACATCAGGCAGTCTTTCAAGCTTCATCTGTAGCTCTTCCGCGATATCATGACAGACCCGCAGACTCTCGTCAGGATCCATAACCACGTCGACCTCGACGACCAGACGTGGACCAGAGTGCCATGCTCGAACCGTGTCAATCTGCTTGATGTGATCACTGTGTGTCATGCTCACATACGTGATGAGCTGTTGAGTCTCCGTATCTGCCGTGATGCCAATCAGAAGCTGGAATTCAGAGTATGCAGTGTGCAGCCACAGAACAGAGATGAGAACCGATAGCACAATGGCACCGGCTGGATCGAGCCACCACCGTAGCTTACTACCTCCGACGGATGTAAGCACACCAAAGCCGTTGATGAACAGATCATTGCGGTGATCTTCCCATAAGATGCGGACTTGCGAGTACTGGTTTCGCAAAGCCCAACAGTACAAGAACAAGCCCAGTTTCGTACAAAATGCCACGGCGACTGCAATCACGGAGGGTAGGTGGAAACTCTTGGTGCCCGATTCATGGCCACCTACTAATTCCCGGATGGAAAAGGCGATGAGGATGAAACTGACTGAAGTCATCAGGAAGCAGAAGACGATGTTGCCGGCTGTTTCGATACGTGATCTGCCAGCAGGAAATTTTCGTGCATCCACCTTCTTGACAGCTTTGTTCGACACGATCAATGTGATGTTCGACATCGGATCGAAGATGGCATCGGCCATGGTGGTGAACAGAGACAAGGAGCCCGATGAGACGGCACCGTAAACCTGCAGTACGGCGAGAATTATGTTGGCCACAAAACTACCGTACACCGCAATTTGGTAGCGGACATTTGTGGCCTCCTGGACGTCTCTTGCTTCCCTGACATGTTCATCCACAGGTTTCAGTAATCTCTGTATTTGCTCATTTTGTGATTCGTAAAAATCGGCAATCTTGGATTGTGGCGTGTGACCCGTAATGATCAAGGGATTGCAGGCATTGCGTTTCCGTGCGGTATTGGCAGTGATGCGATCGAGTTCGGACCGTGACTTGAGACGACGTGCGAGGGCTAGCGGGTCGGAAGAAGAGGCACGAGTAGGCCGCTGACTTTCGGTATCGAAGATAGAGGCGGTCCTGTGACGGGAGAGCGTCTCATCGCCATGAACTGCGGAAGTCTTCGCTTCTCCATGAAGCAGATGGGGGTTCGGCAGGGCGCTGTAAATTTCGGTGGTGGGCATACGATGCTGGGGATTTTGGGTAAGCTCCATGAAGCGCTCAGAGGCAGGACTTGATGTTGTGTCCATCTTGAGGCAAAGGCGTGCAGTGGTGAGCCAAAAGGCCTGCACTTTATGATGGTAGCAGTTGAGGCGGTGCAAGTTCAGCGGAGAACTCTTGTACCCGCTTTCAAAGTTGGATACGGTATCAAGTCATCATGCAAACTTGGCAATGTCGTACCGCCTCGACCTAGGCTACCACCGTGACAAGATGATAATGTGTAGGAAGATGAATTCAATTCAACAAAGAAAATGCAGATGCGGATGCAGAGCCGATCAGTCAAACGCTACAACCACATTAACCAATCGTTCTTCTCGCAGGCTGAATTGGGCACGTGATTATCAGAATTACAACGGGATACGCAGACGACAAAGAGCAGTGAAGCCTGTGGTTTCTCTATTTCAATCCTCCTCCTATTATTATGCTCTGGCCTGTGAGATAGCCGGTCTTGCATAACATGGTCACAACATTCGCACATTCTTGAGGTGTACCCAACCTTCCCACAGGTATATTCTTGACATCTCCAGGGGTGCCTTCCACACGTTTGGCATCAGGTATCATACCAGTCTCCCCAATCATAGCCGGAGCGACATCGTTGATGCTGATTCCATCCTTACCTAGCTTCTGTGCCAGATTCTTGACCATGCCTTGCAAGCCAGCCTTGGAAGCGGCATAATGGCATCCGTTTACACCACCTCCGTGGCCTGCTATGCTTCCCATCATAATTATCCGGCCCCATTTCTGTTCCACCATGTGAGGAACAGCCAGTTTGGCCAAGGTGAATGGCGCCCGTAGGTTGATGAGGATTGTATAGTCGAACTCATCATATGAAATGTCCTGAATTTGGGGTATTCTTTTGCCATAGCCCGCATTCGCAACCAGGATGTCTGGGCCATGGCCATGCTGTGTTTCAATCTCTTTATACAGGTTTTCCATCTGTTCTGTCGAAGCCATATCGACTTGGTGTATGGAGATTTTCTGGTCGGTTGGGGAGGTTTGGAATTGGGCAAGGAGCTTATCGACACCGGCCTTGTTACTGGAGTAGGTCAGGGCTAAATGGCAGCCCTGTTTGTATAGATCTTTTGCGCAGCCGCCACCGATACTAATAGTCGTTAGTCAATCAGTATGCGGAAGGAAGAGAAACCAACCCTCCAGAGGCTCCAGTGATCAGGGCCAGTCGACCCTTGATCTCGTTGTCGACCGACATGCTGGGCAGTGAAGGCGCTGTCTGGCTTGGAAGTCTGTGAATCTGTGCAGTGCAATTGGGACAGTCATCGAATATTGTATCGAAGTTGTTCTTGAACTCGTTTGGTCTCATGTGGGGGTATGGGCGGAAAGGCGCCCGTCACAATGAGCCGAGCCGACAAGAATGCGGGGAGATTCGGACTCGAGTGTGTCGGCGTCTGAGCAGTTGCCGACGATTGCTGAGATGCCGAGCTCGGTACAAAAAGACGGATAGAAGAGCACAGGGAGAAGAACCTTTCCCCAATAAGAAGCCCGGTGGTCAGAACAACAGGTTACCTGTCCAGTCCACAGGCCAGTTCATGCCATTGCTTGGTTGCGACCAATCTTGCGCTTGTGGCACATATGTTGATGCCGTCTGATATCCAGAAGGTGCAAGGAGGTTCATCCCATTGCCTGTGCCCATCAATTGGTCGCCAGACACATAATCACCCACAGCCTCAAGATCAAGCCACGAAAAATCGTTTGCTGGACTGTACTGCATATAGCCTTGGGCATCAACACGGACACTGCCACCAGAGGATAATGTTGTATTCGAAGCTGCGGGTGACTGCATTTGGTATTGTGTGGGAGCATTGCTTTTCGGTGTTTTCATCCACAGCAATTCCAGTAGTCGAGCGTAGCGCGAGCCTGGATCCTGGCCAGATACAGAAGCCCTCTTGAGAACTTCCATGGTCTGAATGACTAGACTTCGAACTTGTCGCTCTTCCGTGTCTGTCATGACCCCAAAAGACCGCGCTTTGTACAGGAATACGGCAGAGTATATGCAGTATAGATAATACCTGAGCGGCATATATCGTAAATATCTGCCTGGATCCACCTGTGTACTGAGCAGAATCAAATAGGCTTTCGCTGCAGAAACACTAGCCCATATAAATCGTGCATCAGGCATCGCTCCGACATTGCTGAAAACACTGCGGAGGTGGTCCCTCAAGGAATGAGCATCCGTCTTCGGCTTGTTTGCAATCGCTTGAGAGATCGCTGCTTGGAAGACAAAGGCATTCGTGTAGAGACACAGGTATTCGTACGACAATTGTAAGGTGACCTTGATATGTGGGGAGCATTCCAACTTGCCCCAAGTCGTGTTCCAGCGTGCAATGGCCGTCCGGAAGTCGTCCACATACTTGACATAGTCACCCATTAGCATCATTTGACCACTTGTGCGCATGCCTGAGTACAAAACGTCGTGAACATTCGAATAGAGCTGGGTGAGATCCAGGGTAGCCTGCATGATTTTGGCATAATCTTCGTCACCAGGACTAAATGGCTGCAGCGATGGGAAATCTTGAGAAGAGAGTCCAGTCATGGGTCCGGGGCCACGAGACCAGAATGCTTTGCCAATTCTGACCGAGATGAGACGATCCGAGACATAACAGTTGGCCCATGCAAGGCGTCTCCGACCGTCAATTCTGGCTTCCTCAGCAGACTCCTGGCGGAATGCTGTCCGATCAAGGCTCAGGAAGTAACCTGTGCGTAAAGCCATCCCCACGTGCATCCAAGCACTTCTGTCTTCCTCGCCACGTCCGACTGCTTCAATGCGATTCCGCAATCCTTGAGGCTCCCACTCAGCCAAAAGCAGGAGAGCTTCGACGGCTTCGACTTCACAATCATGACCAGCGGCGACGCCCGAGATGAGGTCGTGCATGTACCTGGAACAGCAAACATGTACATTGGGCTGCTCCACCAGATCTTTCGATGATATTGTGAGAACGGCCGTCAGCAGGTGCTTTTCATTGACTGCGAACACGTCCAATTGTGCCGGATCGAAGTATCTCCGAGGGACTAGAGGTAGATATGCATGGTAGTGTTCGGCATATCTTCTGACCAGCATTTGGATTATATCAGGAGTGAGATACCCTTCACGAACCAGACGATAGGTCGAGATGCCCGCATGGATCCCATTGATCGATCCTCGTGGTTCCTGTCTGGCACCATTGCGCAGACTGGGACGTAAGGTGTCCCCATGCTGGTTCGCTCCAGAAGTTGCTTGTAGATGATCCGCCTCCCTGTTAGCCACATCTTTCAGCAGCTGCCATGCATCCGACGGATTTCTCGGTATAGTATTCCCTATAGTACTGTCGGCAGTCGATGCCGAATCATCATCCTCTGCCGCGTTGGGTGCTGATGTTACGTTTGGAGGACTGTCCAGGCCTGCGACATGGGAGAGGTGTTGAATGGGAGAGGGTTGAAGAAAGTTCGCAGACGAGGGTTCTGCGGTAATGCTTTGGGCTGTGGTCAGCGCAGGAGGGTGCCCTGTCGTGTTGATATGTGGAACATTCTTCTTTCTTATCCGACTGCCGCCACGATTTGAGGTCCCCAGCACGCATTCGCGATTTTCCTTTTGACAACGGCCGCAAGGTGGCTGACCGCCCGAAGCTTCCCTATGCCGGAGTTAGCATGGTAATTCGCATCTGTTTGGATTGTAAGGTTGCCGATGGCGGCTATTGCGTTGAATAGCCGGGTTCATGGAAGTGTCAGGCGAATGGAGGAATCTGGGGTGCCAGTCCCACCGAAACCCTGCCTGCGGCTGCGTATGGAAAAGCAGGTCGAGGTGAAACGCCGACGAGTTGTGATGGGATGAGCTTACAGGTCACATCTTGACTTCCGCGCTCTGCAAAATGTACACGCTCTGGATACGCGCTTCATAGACGTCGCAGGGCTTTGGTTCGCCATTTCCTGATGCGGCGGAGAAGTTGTTTGTGTGCATGAGTCTGGAGAAATAGCGGGTGGATTTCACCGTCACCAGGTGGGTTGATGTCAATTGTGGACTGGGATCTCCAGCTGTCAGTCCACCTAACTTCGCCCACAGCCCACGCCTAACAAGGTACCTGGTAGTATACACCGTGGAGGTACTGTATGCCCTGGGTTGCCATTTGTCAAGTACCGTGCGTTATCCTTCTCACCACTCGCATAGTACTCGCACCTCAACATGGATTCTACCTGCGTCAACCTGTGCTCTCTATCAAGAGAATCATTGTGTTTCAACACTTGCTGAAACACAATGATTACTACATACCCAAATACCATGGTACCTAGAGACACACCTCAGTTGACAAGGCAATGGCATGTGATCGTGACTTTGTTGGCGCGTTTCATTCTCGTTTACGCGTCTTGTTGAATTCGATGCGACGACAAAAGAATACCTAGGTATTCGGGGTCTAGCAGGACAAAATAACATGTATTTGACAAGTTTCTTTCTTCCGAGTAAATCATCGTGAATGGAACCAACTATCGCTTTGTCCGCGTGTCACTTTTGCTTCACTTTCAAGGCTCCTTTCCTTCTGCTCCTCCTTGAACAAGGCAACGCGTGCGTCATTTGAAGCGCAAGTGAATAAACAAAAGTTTCACCCCCGGATTTTCTGCCTACGCCACCTGCACCATCCTCTCGATCTCATTAAAACTCCACCTTCCACTTCTCTAACATGTTCAACATGACTCGCTACTGTACATGCGGTGATTGATGACACTGTCTGGCTTCCGTCGATCGCTGCCTGGTTGTACGATCGCCTTGCCTTGCTGTTGGGCGTAATATCCTTCTTCCGTGGTTGCCTTTTGGCACGCCATTGCCTGTTGCGCACCACCACTTCGTTTGCAAGGGGCGCCTCATCATGGCCGATAACACGGATCCTCAGGTCGTCGCGGAGATCGAAGACATACGAGATAACATTGCTCTTAATGAGGGCCTTCTCGCAAGTCTGAGAGAAATGGAAGACCATGACAGCGATCCCGAAAATAGCAAGGAAGTCATAAAATCATCCCTCAAAGCATTGAACAAGCGTCTACGCGCCATCCAAGCCGCCAACAACGAGCATCGCTCATCGGTTGAAGAACAGCGTACACGATCACCAGACGCAGCAGCCGAGCGACCTGGCAGCAGTCATTCAATGTCCTTACCCGGCAGCATGCTACACTCACATTCCAGCCAAGCTAGTCGAAAGCGACCACGGAACGATTCCTTCCATGACGATGGCGTTCTCACGTCTAGCAAATCACGTCGGACCACTCCCAGCTCAGCCATGAGCGATCCCCCATCACCAGCCGGTTCTACCGATAGTTTCGATAGCTCCGACTTACCAATGCTGGGCTCGCTTTTTAATTCGAAACACGAGGCAAGACGCATGCGAGACCTTCAGAAGCGGCATGAAGAGCGGAGGAGACAGGAAGATGCAGATGCAGACTTCGCGAGAAGTCTCTCTCAGCAATGGAGTCAAAACGATACCACCAGCAGGTCAACCCCCGAACCACATGCCAGCACTCGTCCGTCCGACTATACCCAAGCGATTTTAAGGAATGACGGTAGTATCAATCGCCGCTTTGCTGCCGGTGAACTATCTGATGTTGGACCTTCGACATCTCTTAGGCACGAACAGACTCCTACTGGAGGCCAAATACCGTCCATGCCATCAAGACCTTCTTTGAGCCAGGGCTTGTCCCCTTCCCACCCTGGGCCAATGTCTAGCAGAACGGTTCCTGTGAGGCAAGAGTCAACGATCCTCAACGGTTCTGGCCCGACACATATCAAGCATGAGCCTTCAAGGCTACACCATACACCAAGCATGCCTGGCAGCTTTCCAGCACAGTCTCCCTTAGCGAGTATTGGCGGAACCTCTGTCTACAACACAGTACCGTACACAAGCGCAACATCGGCTCTGAACGGCTCTCCACAGACGTATGGCCCAGTGCTCACATACAACGGCCTTCCCATCAACCAACCAGGCTTGATGCCAGGAGACATGACGGCGGATCGTCTGGCCTACTTGCGTACCGAGGCAGCCGACTCAGCCACCACAAAGGAAGAACTTGAAAATCTTCTGAAGCACATCCGACCTGATGAGGAATTTACCACAGAACAACTGGTTGCCCAGCCCCAATATCTTGATGCGACTCTCATGGGCCACCAGCAGTACGGTCTTACCTGGATGATTAAGATGGAGGCAGGGACAAATAAAGGTGGAATCCTCGCCGATGACATGGGACTTGGCAAGACTATTCAGAGTATCGCTTTGATCCTGAGCAGACCGCCACCTGAGGACAAGCATCGTCCGACGCTCGTCGTGGCACCTGTAGCATTAATGCAACAGTGGGAGCGGGAGCTCGAGAAAATGGTTCAACACCGACATCGCTTGAATGTATTCGTCCTGCACGGGGAAAGACGAACCACAACATGGTCTAACTTGAGAGCCTACGATGTTGTCTTGACTACATATGGCCTTCTCGCTTCAGAACTCAAACGAAAGGCTCTGTGGGATGCCAAAGTAAAGATGGTTCCCGATGCTAGGCCATCTCCAGCGGAAGAGTGTCCCATCCTTGGTGATCGATCTCACTTTCACCGAGTCATTTTGGACGAAGCACAAAACATAAAAAATCGAAACTCCAAGTCTGGATTGGCTGCCTGTCAAATCAAAACCGACCATCGTTGGGCACTCACAGGCACTCCAATGCAAAACAATGTCGAGGAACTGTTCAGTCTGGTCAGATTTTGTCGAATTCGGCCTTATTGTGAATGGAATCAGTTCAGAGTTCATATCTCCGCGCCACTAAAAGGACGATGGCAGGAGGCAAAGGACAAAGCCATGACCACCCTACAGGCGTTTCTTCGGGCGATTCTATTGCGACGAACAAAGAAATCAAAAATCAATGGCGAACCAATCCTCCAGCTTCCTCCTAAAACGACGGTCGAAGACAGAGTCACTTTTAGCGCTGACGAGTTATCGTTCTACAAGGCCTTGGAGACAAAAGCACAGATACAGATCAACAAGTACCTCCGCAGCAATTCAATTGGTCAAAATTACTCTCATGCTCTGGTGTTGCTTTTACGGTTGCGACAAGCTTGTTGTCATCCTCACCTTGTCACTTCGAGCAAGGATTTCAGCCAAACAGCGGGCAATCTGGACACAACTGATCTCATCACCAATGCTCGGGAACTCAATGCCAAAGTCGTTGAGCGCTTGAAGGACAATGCAGACAGTTTCGACTGCCCTATCTGCATGGACGTGGACGAGAATCCGGCACTTTTCCCCTGCGGGCATACCTTGTGCAATGATTGCCTTAGTCGACTCGTTGATCAAGCAACTAACGACGCCGAAACCCGTCCAAAGTGTCCGCATTGTCGTGCTCAGATTGATGCGAACAAGATTACAGACGTGGTCAGTTTCAATCGCGTTCACTGCCCAGATAAGGAAGGTGTTGAACCACTTGCCGACGAGGACGCGGATTCTGACAGCTGTTCTGACACTGAGTCTGAGTCTGATGATGAAGACGATTCTGACGATGGAGGTGATCTCAATGGCTTCATTGTGCCCGATAATTTCGAGGACGATACTGCATCGGATTCACATGTCAAGGGAAAGAAGCCGGTCAAAGCCAAGAAATCCATCGAGTCCAAGAAGGGCAAGAAGCGGTCAAAGCCGAAGAATAAGATGAAATCTCGTGATGGGTTCAAAAGCCTAGCAGAGTTACGCAAAGAGGGACTCAAGAGCAGACAAGCGAAACGCAAATATCTGAAACGTCTCCAGAAGAACTACGTGCCATCTGCGAAAATCGAGAAGACTATGGAGCTGCTCGAGGAAATTAGAGATCGTGGGGAAAACGAGAAGACAATTATCTTCTCGTTTTTTACCTCTTTCCTTGATTTGTTGGAGGTGCCTCTCAACAATAGCAAGGACTTCCGCCACTATGTCCGCTACGATGGGTCAATGTCCTCCAACGACCGCAATGCTGCAGTTCTCGAGTTCACGGAGAGTCCTAGGTGCAATGTCATTCTTGTGAGTCTCAAGGCTGGCAATGCTGGACTAAATCTCACCGTGGCGAACCATGTGATCATGCTCGACCCTTTCTGGAATCCATTCGTTGAGTATCAAGCAGCGGATCGTTGCCACAGAATCGGCCAGAAACGAGAGGTTACTGTCCACCGCGTACTCATTGGTGAGGGTGAGGGTGAGGGCAAGGGAGCTACGAATGAATCAGAATCTGGAGGCTTCACAGTGGAAGATCGAATCCTCGCACTCCAAGAGAAGAAGAAACAATTGGTGGAGACCGCGCTGGACGAGGCAGCTGGAAGGGGTGTTGCAAGACTGGGTGCTCGGGAGTTGGGTTACTTGTTTGGCCTCAATCGGCTGTGATTGAAGTCATGATGCGACATTTCATGTGCATGGGAGATGTTGAAGGGCGTCGCGCACTTTCTACTACGACTTGTCGACCCATCGGGCGCTTTTCTCACCTACGTGTTTCCACCATACCCGCTCGAATCGAGGGAAGAACACGATATTTTCTGTACAACAATATGATACCCAAGGATAAACCGACACAAAGCTGGCGTTTATGGCTTATGCACTGTGCGACCGCACTTCTACAGTCGAGGTGCAAGAGGACGTTCGACCTCATGGACATCATTTTTTTTCTTACTGTATCCTGCTTCGGGCTCCACGACAGAGAGCTTATGATGCATTTAAAGGCATTATACAAAATCAGTCTTAGGAGCCCATATTATGGAGGTCTCATCCAAAAGATGGCGATCAACAAGTACGATCTCGAGTTGCGTTGTCAATACGAAACAATGAAAAACAAAGAGCTTAATCTTCCTTGCAAATTGACATTCACAGGTTTCGAGTAAGCTCAAGGGGTGACAAAGAACAATGAATGGTACTGCATTGTTTTGTCGGTGAGCTTTTTCTTTGTCTGGCTAACGATGAATTTCCACCTTAGTTGCAACACTGCCTATATCTGCCTTGCATATCGACTATCAAGCTGTTTTAAGTTTGCTTTTCATTGTTGATTTCGTTCCTGGCCCTGCTTGTTCCGTGACATTGCCTCTCGCCTGCCGCAACACGACATTCTCTCAGTCCTTCCAGCATTGCGACTTTCATCCTCGGTGAGTTATCTATCCAGAATCCCGTCAAGATGTCAGCGCCATCGGATTCGCCGCCGGCCGCTGTCGTCGCCATGCCCTCGCCAGACTCATCGCTCTCCCTGGGCCTCATCACTGATACTCCAGAGCAAATCTCGATGCCTCAAATGGACTATTCCTACGTCACATGGCCTGCTCCAGAAGAATACCCGCCCCCATATCAATCTGTTTCTGATGAAAACCAGGTTGAGCCCTTCCCCGACTTTCCCAATCCAGTCAACAGTCTCATTATCGCCAGGACTCTCTTACTCGACAAACTCCACTTGCGCGCCAATGCTCCTTACCCCAGCTCGAAACCTTTGCCCTGTCGACCCTTTGAGTCAGTCTTATCTCGAATTGTGAAGACCACTGGACATATCAAGGAACATGAGGACCTGACACGCTGTCCTGCTGCTGTGCCACAGATCAATCAGACTGGCGAGGCTCTACGCTCGCAACGCGCCGCCGGGAACGCAGCTAAGCTAGTAAGATTGCGAGGTCAGTATCCCGATACGCACCGCAGCAAGAAAGACCCTAAGCCCAAGCACTTTCTCAAGAACAAGCTCAAGGAGTACGCTAGATGGGGCATATCGCAGGCACTGGCTTTCGAGAGAGAGGTAGGTTGGGGTATTGTCAAGGTTGCTGACGTTGATGAGATACTACGCGGACGATCTAACAAGAGACAGGCACGCGGACCACCTGGACCGTCAGATGAGGATATCGTCCGTTCGTTGCTAATGCTGCGTGAGACTTATCCCAGCTTTTACGAGTCGACTGTGGTTATTGCGAAGAAAGGTAAGTCGAGTGAGAAGAAAAAGCTTACAAGGACTGGGAAGCAGTATACCTCACACAGAACCTCGATTCGTGGTGGTCAAGGAACGTCCTCAATTCGGTCGGTCAAGCAGAAAGCTGCTACAGTGTTACGGCGGGTCGCTAACAAATTTGGACTGCACCGGTCAACACCAAAGTTGAACAAACGTGCGTCCTCTGCATCGTTGGAAGCTTTCTTGAGCAGTCTTTCAGCGCTCGATATGTCACGGCTGTCAGAACCGGTGGAGATTGACATGGCCAGCGACGAGACTCTTGATCAATCCAGCACGGAACAAGCGAATGTCAGCATTGAACAAGAAGAAGACAAGCGCCAAAGCTTTGTCATTGAACGAGAAAATGATCTCAAACTCGGACAAAACGACTCTCGCGAAGAAGTCTTTATTACAGCACCACCATCTCCAATTGGGTCGATGTTCTCTGCAGAGTCCACACCAGTTATACCTCGAAGACGGTCTTCTTTGTCACAATCCTCGTCGCAAGATTCGCTCAGCGATTCAAGTTCGTCGTTCTCAATTACTTCGTCATTGTCTACGATATCTTCAAACTTCGAAATCTCATTGTCCACCGAAATTACCATGTCCAAACCTCGGTCGCCGCCACGAGTAGTGTCGGTCAAGAAGCGGAACAGACTGCAGAAGAGACCGAATGTTAACAAAGGCAAAGGTGTCGATCGCGAGACGAGAAAGAGTAAGTCGAGGGGAGGTATGAACCAAGGATTTTCGTCTGGAATGGGATTGGATCTCACATTCTCATTCGGGCACAGTCTGACAAGGCTGTCATTGGCAGTGATGGGGAAGATCGATCAATTGGTGTTTGCGCGTCGAGGACATTGAAGCAACGTCACAAACGGTTTGTGATTCAGTCGGAAGGTGAGTTTATCGAAGAGCCATTTGATATTGAGGCAAGACGACTATGGTTGTGTCTATGTGAGTCATGCATCTTCCCCTGCTTTTCTTGGTCATTATTCGGAGGCATACTGGATTTGTGGCGTTTAGGGACAAAAGGTAAGTACGCTGCGGCTGGTCCGACAATTGATATGTTTGCTTCCATTCTGCAGGACTCTGTGAACTAAAAGTGTGCTCTCTTGTTTTTCCTCACTGCCCCCAGTGAGCCACCTATATGCTATGCGATGTGCTCCCTCGCTTATACCGCTGTCGCATTCACCGAAGCAATAGTATGCGTCGTATCCGGCACCAGCACCAAGGCTGTCGTGCTAGTCGTCGTGCTTGAGCTCGAACTGACCACTGTCGTTGCACACACCGCGCTCACACTCCCTGTGCTGCCCTGCGTTGTATTCCCGTACGGCGCAGTCCCCTGACTCGACCACAACCCCTCAGCAGGAATCAACCACGTCGTCACCGTCGCATTCGGCACCATACCCTGCCAATACCCCTGACCAACACTCAGCACCACATCCTGATCACTCCCCCAATTATTCATCATGACGACCGCGAAGCTACCATCCGGATTCTGCACGGCCATCGTATAAAACTGATTCGCACCCCTCGCATCACCCTCATTGCCATTACCGAGAACCTTATAATTCACACTGCCACGACGCACGAATCGACTGAATTGTCCGACCATATAATAGTCATTCGTCCTGGTGTAAGTATTACTCGAATTGACGACGATACTCCCCAGACAGCCCGCGCACCCGCCATACGGACTATGCGGACCATATTCCTGATCGGTGGCAGTAACCCACATCGCTGCCCCTGACGCGCCGTGTGTGACAGGCGGTATGAAATTACTTGCGACCTCGAAATTCCATGTCCCGCTTTGGGGCAGGTAATTCGAGCACTCGGTCATGAATTGCAAAGTGTTCGGGAACATGGTTTTGAAGTCCGTCATGACGGAGTAATTGGCTACTGGGCTTGCGTAGCAATGCCAGGCCGCTGCATCCGTTAGCGCGCCTTCACCTCCAGTCCCCAAGACCACGCGTGCAGGATAGACGGGTTGGTCGGTGTTATGATCGTACGCCATTATGATGACGCCGCGGTCGTGCATTGCCTGGCCTAGGCCCTGGGCTATAAGGTTCGCAGCGTCAACGTCTGACAGATACATACAGGGGTAGCCGCCCTGGTAATTGAGCGGTTCGTTCATGGGTGTGAGACCATTGACTTGGACGCCGTGGGCGCGGAAGGCGTCGATGTATTTGGAGAAGTAGGTTACCATTTGCGGGATGAACGCTGGGTTGAAGCTGTTGTTTAGGATATTGTAGCTTCCGCCATTGGGCACGTTGAGATTCGGCGCGATGAACAGGTCGTTGTACTTGGTTCAACCTGGGTATGACCAGGGGGAACCGAAGAGGAAGACGTCGCCCTTTACTGCGCCCATTTTGGATATCATGTCGGCCATGGCTGAGCCGTAGGGCTCGATGCTGAAGTGTGAGAGATCCGGATCAGGCTCTCCTTCGTTGAAACTGGGTCCGTTGTCGTCGTAGGTGTATTGTTCGCCGCTGAGGTCGCTTGAGCCGATGGTGTGCCGCATGAAGCCCATGTTATTGCCGGACTGGCCGAAAAGGTCCTCCAGAACTTGTGCTAATGTGGTGTTGGCGAGGCTGTTAAATACGCTGACCGTGGAGTCGGTCCAGGCATGTCCGAAGCCGACCATCTCCTGCTGAGCACCGTTGATAGTGTCGATAATGATGTCCCTGCGTGGAGTACACGAGGAAGTGCTGCTGGGATATGCCTGGAGTAGAGCTGGTGCTGGACCTGGTTCGAGTTGACGGGTTGAGTTTGGCGTCGTCGAGAGCAAAGCATCAGTAATGAAAGACTGTGCGGTGAGTACGGGGTGGGCACCGTCCCCAATGCCTCCCCTTGGACCACATTGTTGAGTGCTGCCGATGCAGGAAACGCCTAGATTCTGTACTGATCGCGCAATGACCGAGGTAAAGAGAATGGCAGTAACGAGGAATAAAGACATCTTCATGAATACACTCACCGTCTAGGAAGACTTGCACACAGAGTCTTAGCGGTTTGTCTCGTAGACATTATGTATTCGGTACTGGGCACAGAACAGGTTCCCGGCACTCCGCATCGTGGAGGTATCATGCATGCACATTCCTCTGTAGATCTTCACGACGTTGCACGGAAGCCGTCATATTGTGTGGTATCTCCGCATTTGGCACGGATAATAGGAGACTTGCCGTTGAGGGCAGTTGATGCAGTGCACAAGGTATTCCGGCTATCCTTGACTAAGAAGGAGAACAAGTTGAGGCCCAGGTAATGGTAAAGGTACATTTCCCCGCTCTGGATCCCTGTCGATGATCCATTGCTGATATGAGGGGAGCGAAGAACAACCGAGAGCCTGAGACGAGGCTGCATCACCACAGCAGAGGAGAAAGGTCGTCGCAACTTATGTGTTCAAGCGCGGTGTACAAAGCCATATGTCTGACAAAGTATATGTCTCATTGGACCTGACCAGCATCATCTCCTTCCGTCACTTGCGAGAAGTATGTGGGCTGTTCCAGGTCAGTTGGGCCTTCCTGTCCAACAAGTTGCACATGGCTTAACTCCTCTTCGATCTCGTTCTTCCGTCGTTCCCATTCATCAACCATGGCAAGCTTCTCTCTTAGCTCCTTGATTTCCTTCTCCATGCTAGACTTTTCGGCCTCTCCACCAATCTTGACCAACTCCCAATCGTACCCCTCATCGCCCAAGCCCAGGATGAGATTCGAACTGTGGTACTTGCGCAGACTGGCACGGGTCGACAACGTAATAACCGTAATGCCTCTGTCTTTGCACCGCTCGTACAGCAGACCTTCGACATCAGACGATACAGCACTAGTCCCTTCATCCAAGAAGGCGTATTTGGGTTCGTGATAGAACAGACGTGCAAATGCCATGCGCTGTTTCTCGCCGCCGGAAAGCACGTCTTTCCACTCTTTCCTGGTATCCCAGCCTCCTTCGCGGGCCAGAAGATGGCCGAGCTTGGCATCCTCCAGAATTTTCTCGAGTTCACTATCCCGCCGCTCATTGTCGCGCATGTCCACCTCCGTATGAGGATATATGACCTGATCACGTAGAGTGCCTATACTTAGGTACGGCCTTTGAGGAAGAAACATGATTCCGTCTTGGCCATTATTGCGAGGCCGGGAGACGAGACCTCGATAGACCGGCCATAGACCGGCCACGATCCTGGAAATGGCAGACTTACCGACGCCGTTGCTGCCAGAGATGAGAAGATGTTCGCCGCTATGCACCAAAAATGAAATCGACTCGATCAACTCGTCTCCACCATAGGGATAGAGTGCTGGCGCCACGACCGGGACATCCTCCAAACGGACTCCGTCAAACCCGGCATGAACGGTTCCTTGGACATCAGCCAGCGAGTAAAGCTCGATTCTGCCTGATAGACGACGTTGTGAATTGCCGTAGGCGTTCGCTTGGACGCGATGAAGCGTCGAAATGAGCTGATACACTCTTGAAGTGTACCCAGCGAGTTCCGACAAGTCTTTGATGCTGTACATCATTCGTCCACCGGCATCTGCCAGTGAAAGCATGAGTCTCTTGTTGGTAATGAAATCCTTCATGTGAGATCTTTCCCGTAACGATTCGGACATTTCGGGGGTTGTAGAGCTAGACATTTCCAGCATCGAGTTCAAACCAGCCCAAGCAGGGAGATAGACCGGGATGGATGTGATGATATAGCCAAAGGCAGACCACGAGTATTTGAGGATGAAATCTTCCAGCATATTATACCGGACTTTGACATTGTAGATGCCTTCCATCCAGCTCCTTAGCTCCTTGAACGCTCGATTCAGGTACACTTTCTCAACGTCGGACCCTCCGTAGAATGCAATCTCTTCGGCATTTGCAATCAGACGAGCATGTAGACCACGGAAATCGCCCTCTTTCTTCCCTTCAACTGCCTTCAGTTTCCCAAATGGTGGAGAGAGTCGACGAAGAAGTGTGGCTGTAGCGAAATAGTTGGACAGCAGTCCAGTCAAGGCTAGAGGTCCGAGAGATCGGTAGAGTTGGTAATTGAACACGAATATATCGACGAGCGGTTTGCCTAGCGATGAATACAAGGAGGCTGCTGATGTACAGAATAGTGTGAGATCTTGAGTTATGAACTGATCGGCGCCTTGGCCGATCCCACCGTCTAGGTTGGTAAGTTTGTAGTAATTGAGGTTCGAGTTGAGGTATAAGTCGTGGATGTATCGCGTAAGTCTTGTACGGAATGCAATGGAGATTTTTGATTGCAGGAATTTGATCATCGAGTTCGTGTATGAGGCCAATGTGCCGACCGAGAGCCATCTGAATATTCCAAACATGAATGATTTGCCGTTTCCTGCGACCAAATCGCGAACAATGGCACCGTCCAATCGTGCCACAACCAGGGAGAGATACGTTCTCAGAACGAGGAATACTCCGTGGCTCATCAGCAATGCCGTCTCTTTGCTTCGGAATCGGGGTATCATAATGTTCAACAGGCTGAGGAATTGATGGAGGAAGGCTAGATTCAGACCCGGCTTCGTCTGTGGAGGTGGCCCCTGGGTGTATGCTGGAGTGGATGCACCACTCCCTATCCGTGTAATCCTTGGAGGGGCGAGGAAGAGTCTTCGATGCGCGTCAAAGGTGGTCGGTCTGGTAGGATGGATGATGACTTTGGAGGTGGTGTTGCCCTTGGGAACGTAAATGATACGGGTGCCATCTTTCCCTCTCAATCCGCTATTTCTTCTCAGTAAACGCCGTCCTTGAGCCTTCTCTTTTGATCTATCCTGCCACCATCTGTAACCGCCATAGCTGGTGGTTATGATGGAGATGATGAGGGCTGTGGTAGCTGCGAGTCTGACGGATCTAGGGGTTTGTCGTATCCGGGATCGCAGAAGGGAGATATAATGATTGTAGAGGACCATCAACGGGTCCTCCTTTGAGTGAACCGGCATCTTTGCGAAAGGACGTTTCCAGGTGATCTTGTGGGATTCTCATCTAGGGGCGCTGTAGAAGCCCATCTTGTCAAAGGACTGCCCAACGGCTCTTCAAATTCGCCACATGGTCGAACTAGGCGGTCTATTGCATGGTATCAACAAGAAAACACGCAGTATCGATGATGTGGTTGTAAAGCATGTGCATTGACCGGAGTTGACGCAATGACCGTGCCGCAAAGAGACGGGAGTGTCCTGCGCAACCATCGGCGGATTATTTGCAGCATGTGACCTATCTCGTAAATTGCCGAGGCATTTCCCCAGACTTCAGTCCAGCCCCAGTTCGGTGACCGATGATCAGGACCTCTTTCTGAATGTTGATTCATTCTTTTCCAGATCTATGTATATCTGGACAATCCAGATGATCTAGATGATCGCATCATAAGTTCCCATTCGCTTTGCTTTTCTGCTCAGGGATCGGTGTCAATAATGACCCTTTGTCAACCGCGTTCTCTAGGTTGTGCAATACCAACAACTCCATCTCACGTTGCGTTTCATAAGTCATGGTACCGATGTGAGGCACAATGAACGCTTTGTCGCTCTTTAACAGACCTTCTTCAATCTCAGGCTCATTTTCAAACACATCTAATCCCACCGAGGCGACTTTCCCACTGTCGAGTGCCGCCACCAAGTCCTTCTCGTTAATCAGGGCACCCCGAGCAGTGTTTACAATAACAACACCATCTTTCATCTTGGCAAATTCTGGAGCAGAAATAATGTGGCGAGTCTTCGCATTTAGGGACAAGTTGAGGCTTAAAACATCGGATTGTGCGAGTAATTCGTCGAAGGAGAGGTAGGTGGCATCACCCTCGAGTTCCTTGGGTAGCCTCGATCTGTTGTGGTAGGCTATTTTCATGCCGAATGCTCGGGCTCGCTCAGCCATTGCCTATTTTCCAGTCAGTGTCGGACCAGGTATGTTATGCACACAGCTGGCTTACCCTCCCGATTCCACCCATTCCCAGAATTCCCAGGAGCTTGCCATTGGGATCGTGTCCGAGAGATGCGCTTCCCCTCCATTTCCCTTCTTTTATCGCTTTCAATGGTACCCAAGCCTGTCTCAAGGCACCCAACAACACAAAGATTCCGACATCGGCGGTTGCGTTGTCAACGGCAATAGGTGTACTTGAGATCTTCACGCCCTTCTGTGTGCAGGCGTCCACGTCGATGTTGTCATAGCCGGCACCGTTGTGGCATACGAACTTCAAGGACTTGGGCAGTAGTGTGACCAGCTCTTTATCAAAAGGGCCAGTTTGTGCGACAGAATTATTCGAGCGGTAAAGAGCAACCACGTTGTCGTACTCTCCATTTTTTAAGTTGGACAGGAACTCCTGTCGGTCTTCCTTGAGGAACTCTTTCAGGTTGTATTTTGAGCCGTAGGCATTCCACTCATTTTTTGCGTGGGTCAAGCCGCCGATCAGCAGCACAGTAGGCTTCGACATATTTAAGGTCGTTGACGTAAAGGTCTGGTGCAGGAAGGGGTATATGGGACTCGATGGATGCGTGCTCGTCGGTCGGACTCGTCTGCCTTTCCCAAACCCTGTGCTCGGCGGGAAGTTATGGTACGGCCTTGTGGACAGAAAGAATGAGGGCAGAGTAGCCCGCCATATACGTGGTTGCTCCAATATACGAACCGCGAACTTCTGCGAATATGATGATATGGAGAACATTATTCAACTCGGCGTTTGACTCGTAAAGAGAAGCACCCCGCATCATCCCGTCACCGGCGCTGTTTTATGCTTTTCTCTGCGAAACGATGCCCCCGAACACCCCCCATCTTCTGTCGTCGGCATCGCTATCGGTCTATTCTTTAGCCGAATATTGCTTGATCGGGAACTGCGCATTATGCGATGGAGCCAAATCGACGGCAAATGAATGTCGTGTTAGTCAATACTCGGACAGCAAACCGAGGTCAAGTTTCGTCTATTTACCATCGGGGAACCGAGTCTCTTGCGTGGGAATGGTATCGACGGTGTCAGACCTCTCCCATCTCCTGATCTCTAACGACTGGCTGGTAACATAAAACTCACAAGAGAATCCGTCGGTCAGAAAAGGTCTTTGGCAGCTTCATCCAAGTTGCGCTTTGCGACCAATATGTCCTCCACAGAAACTGTTCAAGCCTTGGTCTTACATGGCGCCAAAGACTTGAGACTGGAAACAAGACCACAACCTGCTCCACGACCTGGAGAAGTGCAAATAGCTGTCAAAGCGACAGGCCTCTGCGGTTCCGATTTACATTACTACAATGAAGGCCGAAATGGAAATTTCGTTCTTCAATCACCTCTAGTCCTCGGCCACGAAGCATCAGGCGTCGTGACCGCGGTGCCAGATGCATCTAATGGCGCCACCAACGGAGTCACGCCTTCAGCAGGTCTTAAGGTGGGCGATAGAGTAGCCATGGAAGTTGGTTTCCCCTGTCGAACGTGTTCTCTATGCACAAGCGGTCGGTATAATTTGTGCCCGAAGCTGTCCTTCAGATCCTCAGCAAAGACCTTTCCTCATGCAGATGGGACTTTACAGACAATAATATCGCAACCGGCCACCATGTGCCATAAATTGCCCGAGAATGTCACATTCGAACAAGGTGCTCTCGTTGAGCCCTTGGCCGTGTCTTTACATGCTTTAAATCGGAGTCAAACGGCTGGCTCGGGAGCTGGAGTACCGTCGACAGGCTCCAGCGCTTTGGTCCTTGGGGCTGGGGCAGTTGGGATGCTGACCGCAGCTGCTCTTGCGGTCGCTGGTGTCACAAGTATCGTCATTGCAGATATTGATGCCCCAAGATTAAAGATTGCAGCAAGTCTTGGGGGTGGCAGGTACAAGCTGAAGACATTTCTCCTGCCTCGAAATCCACCTGCACCAACAATCGAAGAGACACTCTCTGGAGCACAGGACTTGGCTGCTGAGGTCTCCAAATCAGCTGGACTCGAGGCAGGATTTGATAGGGTATACGAATGTACAGGTGTGCCATCGTGTGTACAGATGGGCATCTTCGCCACAACTGCTGGCGGCAAACTGGTTCTCGTGGGAATGGGCAACCCGACACAAACGCTACCTTTGGGAGCAGCAGCATTGAGAGAAGTGGACATCATTGGTGTCTTCCGATATGCCAACTGTTATCCTGCAGCCATTGCCTTGTTTGCCAGCGGAAAATTGGACGGCGTCGCAGAAGATCTTGTTACGCACCGAGTGGCACTTGCAGATGGGGAGAAGGCGTTCAGACTGGCTGCCAACAGGGCTAGAGAAGGAGAGGATGAAGGAAGAGTGCCGGTCAAAGTGGTCATTACCTCGTAGGGTCATTATTGTACAGATTCAGGGCAAGCGCTTAGTTCTGTGGACCACTTTCCGCCATGATCATATCGAGCGCATTGTTATCAAGGCTATACAAGTACACTTTCTGACACGGTCGCCGACAAGGCCGCGAGGGGTGTGGCTTTGCAGACTGGGTGTGGAGATTGTGAAAATGGAAATCAGACTACGGACATGATTTCCGCATCACGTCTCCGTACTGTGTCGTTTTGCAGGGAAAGTCAGCCGGACTATGGTATTCTCACTGAAGAATTGTCAGGCTATGTCGAGAAGCCTTCACATTCTTATGGCTTGATAGAGTCTTCGTGAGTGCAGCAGCAGCTTCAATCAACTCTCCAGCAAAGTCGGCGACCTCTTTCACGTGTTAAGTTGGCCATCGGAAGTTGATCCTTCAATGACTGAATGAACGGTAAGGCACTGACGTAGATTGATTCGGCCGGTTTGTGGCAGCTCCTCGCGACGTCAATACTTGATTTCCATGTTTTCTAACCGCAGTTTCTTCTCCTCTTCGCTCCTCGACTATTTTGCGCAGGACTCAATTCGCAATCATGGATACGCCCTTGACTACTCGAAACATCCTTGTCACAGGCGCCACAGGCAAGCAAGGCGGTGCAGCCATAAAGGCTCTCTTGGCCAATCCTCCTCCATTCCCTTTCCACATACTCGCCCTTACGCGCAAAAGCACCTCGAAAACAGCCCAAACTCTCGCTGCCAATCCCAAGATCACCGTGATCGAAGGTGACATCCATGACCCGGGCGCAATCTTTTCCAAGGCCGGTGGCGTTGGCGCTGTATGGGGCGTGTTTCTGGTTACCATACCATCCTTGAAGAAAGATGTCGAAGAACAAGAGATGAAGCAAGGCAAGGATTTGATCGACGCAGCTGTAGCGCATGACGTAAGACATTTCGTCTACACCTCCGTCGATCGAGGTGGGAATGAGAAGTCCGACTATAATGCAACGGATGTTCCGCATTTTGTTTCTAAGGCAAGCTTAGAACACGTAAGAAAAAGTCTGGCAAAGTGCTAACATTCTAGTAGTATAACGTGGAAAAACACCTTTACGAGAAAGTTCGCGGAACGAAAACGACATACACGGTTCTCCGACCGACATGCTTCATGGACAATTTGACTCCCGATTTTCCCGGCCGAGTCTTTGCTACAATGTGGGCGAGAATGGGCGATAGAGGGTTACAATTTGTGGCCACCAAGGACATAGGGATTTTCGCAGCTTTGGCCTTCTCGAACCACGAGTCGGACGACTACAAGAATAAAGGCATCAGTCTGGCTGGCGATACCCTCACACAAGCCCAGGCGAACGAGATCTTCTGGAGAGCACTTGGGCGTCCAATGATTCGATCGTATGATTTCATGGGAACCGTCTTGCAGTGGATGATCCCGGAGATGGGTGTCATGTTTCGCTGGTTTGCTGAGCACGGTTATGGAGCCGATGAGGTTCAGTGCCGGAGGCTGAACAAGGATATGCACAACTTTGAAAGCTGGCTCTTGGAAGAGAGTAAATTCAGGCGGTGATCAGGACAAGTGATTACACGACACCCACGTTGCGAAAATTTCCTCTCTTCTCACTCATGGGTTTCCCTGGTTGATCTACCTGCGTCTGTGGGGTAGGGCGAACAGGATCGAGAGATCTTATATATTCAGGTGGCATCAGCATGGAGTTTGGAGTAGTCCATTGAAAGCACAGACAACCACAGACAAACATCAAATCGATCCTTAATCTTATCGTTTGTATCATTTACCGATAGTATATTCGAGTGGATCAACCTCGCAGGCATACCATGTTGAAAATTCTGGATCTAGCCGAATATCGCAGGGACTGGGGACTGGGATGAATAAGCTTGATGATCCTGATGTTCGTTCTGCAAGTCATAAATGTCACACGAAGTCTCAATGCAAGTCTGCTGGAACCTGGCCAAAGCTGTCCATTAGAGCAGACATGACAGTTGTACTCCGTTGCCCAATCATGACCCTCAGAAAGAAGTTATGCACTCATGTTCCACGGCACAAACGCCCAGGAGTCTGTATCGGCACAGTGGTATTCGGTAAAGACGGTGGAGGTTCTTTCCAGGTCCAGATTGTTGGTTAAAACGAGAGCCTCGGATGTGATGATTGGTTGATATTTCACGCGGCTGGTCGAGGCTAAAAGGCGCCAAGACGAGTCTTGAAACATGGACTAATGTTTGAAGCGACTTCGCCTGTCACAATCCCAATGCCCCTTAACTTTATGCCCAACCCCTTCTTTCATTTTTCGCCGTCTACCTCCTCTAGCATCGTCACACGACCTCATAGTGGGAAGTGAAAGGGGGGCAAAGAACGGAGTCAACGCCCTTTTGACTCTTGCCTCCGTCAAGATCGCGTCATTTCTGGCAGGAAAACGGCACAGGGAATATGTTACTCATGCTCGATTCACTCGCGTTCTGCCTCACCCTTCACTGACAATCTCTGATGCTCCAGAACAATGCCGACGGCAACAGGCGTACAAAGATCCATGGGTACTTCATGAGTGTATCATATGTGGTCGATTCGAGCTCTTCCCCACAGACTCATTTGCCTATCCTCCTTATCAAAGATCTAGCAGAACCCATCAAGCTCTTCCGCGCCAACCAAAGTCCAAATGGCCATCCCGGCCCGCCACGCGATCGTCCTAATGTCTTTGAAACACCCACTTCAGACCCTGAGAACTGCATGATGCTAGCTCTTCTGGAAAAGCATTGGCCACCGCCTTGCCATGCTATATCCAAACCTGGTCCACCTTATACACCATCTCGTTGCCGCATTATCCTGTGGATGGCAGCTTCACCACTGAAAGGGGTCTGTCCAGCATGGATCAAGCCGGAATGTCTAAAACATTCGGTCGCCTCCTTGCGCTTAGATGCCGATCGAAAATTCCCATAACCATGATCCACAATCCACTCTGATGGACAAGAGCTCTTCACTTCGTGAGCGCTGCTGCAACACTGCCTTGTACCTGACCTCAAGGTCTCGGTTATCGCCTGCCTCTCTTTCCATTGTTCTCCGAACTGCCACAGACTTGCAAAACAATGCTTGCATAGGCATTGTCTACATTCCTTTGTCCCTATATTGTCAATGTTGGCATAGTCACTCCTTCACCTCGTCACTCCTTTGTTTGTCTGTCAATCCTTTGAGAACTGCCGAGCAGCGTACAATTGTTCCTTTCGTTTGCGCTTCGTTATCGCGAACTACCACTCTTTGAACAATACCTACATACTCGAGAGTATACACAATCTTTACCACAGCAAGACTACACACCCTTGAGCGAAACCAAACTTCTACAAGATTTCAACTTCGATTCCCTGATCGAACTCCAAAGTTATACTTCGCCGGTCGAATACCCTATCTACAACAACTATCGCAAACACTCCAACCATGTCTTTGTCCAAACTGTCCGTGCGCGGCACCCTTCTTGGGTTGCTTGCTGCAATTCCTTTCACTTCAGCTCATACCTGGATCGAACAGATGATGGTCATTGCTCCCAACGGCACATTGGTTGGTACACCAGGCTTTGCTCGTGGAAATGTTCTACGCAGCTCTCCTGGCTTCGGTGATCCTAGCATGGTCAACCTTCTTCCACCAGATGGACGCACTATCAACGAGATTCTCTCCACCGACCTGATGTGCAAGTCGACCCAGATTGATCAGAACCAGACCGACGGCAGCCCAAGACTGCAGGCAGCTGCAGGATCAGCTGTGTCCCTGAGGTATCAAGAAAATGGTCACGTCACCCTACCACAAAATCAACCCGGCAAGCCTGGAAATCGTGGCACAGTCTACGTCTATGGTACAACTCAACCTAGCCCAGACGACGCCTTCCTTGCCATCCATCGTGTGTGGAACGCCGATGGTACAGGTGGTGACGGTCGTGGTGTCCTTCTCTCCACCCAGAACTTTGACGATGGTCAATGCTATCAAGTCAATGGTGGCACAATCTCCCAACAGCGCCAGAAGCAATTCCCTCATCCGACCGACAGTCTCATGGGTGCCGACTTGTGGTGTCAGCAAGACATCCAGATTCCGTCCACCGCTCCGAGCGGTCAACCATACACTCTTTACTGGGTATGGGATTGGCCGACTCTGCCAGGAACATCTGGCTTCCCTGACGGAAAGCAAGAGATCTACACCACTTGTATGGACATTGATATCGTCGATGATGGTAGCTCCGAAGCATTCTCCAAGGCAGATGTCAGCTTCGACCAAGGTCAAGCTCTCGACAACGCTGCTGTTTCTGCCGAATTGACTGATATTGCCAACCCCACTGCTGTCTCAGGTACGACCATACCTTTCTCGAGTTCTAACGCATCGCAAGCGCTAACATTTTCTTCAGGCACGGTCATCCCGTTCTCAGCATCTGCAACAGGCCCCGTCTCCGGTGGTGCCAGCTTAGCCAGTGCCGCCGCCTCAGCTACTGAGACCGACACTGGCATTCCGGCATTCTTGTCCGTCCACACTGGTTCAGTCACTGGTGCTGGCGTCGAGACCCAAACTTTCAGCGTCATGCCCATCAGTGTCACGTACACTACCACTCAGGAAGTGTCAACACCAACCGTGACAGCTGCCGCAACAACAGCCGCGGCTACGACTGGCTTTTCGGGTCACGGCGGTCACAATGGAAACGGAAACGGCAACGGCACAGGCAATGCTGAAGATGCAGCCGTTGCTACGTTCACTGCTTATGATTCGATCACTCAGACCGTCTTTGAGACTGTCTACCAGACGAAATACACTAAGCGTGCGGAAGGTCAGTCTAAACATACTCAGTGGTGAAGTGGCATAATGACTAACTTTCACCAGCACCGGCACCTACCGTTGCACCGTTCCGTGGATACCAGGTATCTGCGCAGGCACCTGCTGTCGGGGCCTCGACCGCACACCCAGCGTTTCGACTCCGTGCGCGAAATCCATTCGCCTGGTTCTTATGATTGTGATTGTAACGGTGATGACAGCAGCCGGCATTGTGCTATTGGGGGACTTGCAGGACGGGTTCACATGTGCTTTGTTGATCTTACGAGTGGGCGATTGTAGGGGACAGATGGATTAAGATTCTTGAACATAGCATGGCATGACATTGGCGTCACACATACTGGACATTTTGGATAGGATATCCCAAGAACCAGCGAACGACAGTACGAAGCAATGAAAATTACCAATTTCGATTCCACATGAACATAACCTCGGTGTCTTAGCAATATGTGTGGTGATGAAAATTTCGTCGAATATTAAATATTATTGTAAAGTGCATCCTTCCGTACCCCGTTGCTGCAGCACAGCAAGCCATTAATAAGATCGCTCGTTCTCGAATGACATTCTATCCTGTCTATCGCTGGTAATTGTACAATTCTGGCCGTACCGGATTGGGAAAAACAACAAGGAATCTATGAAGCTTTGATCGGTTTCGCATACTGGAGTTCCGTGCCCCAAACGGTATCCCAGAACTTGGAGGTAACGCCGAATCTAAGGAGATCAGTCAGTAAAGGTGCAATGTCACAGCGCAGATATACGAGGTGCTTACCCAAGTTCAAAGTTTTGGTAGTGATGGGCCAAGTGGTACTTCTTCAGCTCCCGCACGTAGCTGGGAAGCTGGTGATGGTGCAACCAGTAATGTGTGCAGTCGTAGCAGATGTAACCGAAGATACCGCCGGAAAACACAGAGATGGCGGCGTACCAATTGTACCAGAAGACGGTGTGGGCGAGTTTGTAGAAGGGTGTGGCCAGTACTAGGAACAGTGTTGGAGGCATGACCAGCCTGTATTTGTCCATCGGAAGGTAATGGTGGATGCCATGGAGGAGGAAATGTAGAGTCAGGGCCAATGGGTGGTCAGGCAGGTAGTCGTCGAGGTGGAAGAGGAATCGGTGCAAAAGATATTCGACCAGAGTCCATAGGAACAGACCCAGAGCCCAATACATAGGACCCTGCGGCACAGGCAGATGGCTGATACCAAGGTAGGAACCGTACAGGACCGGCGGGAGCCATATAATTGGTATCATATACCACGCCGTCTTGCTGAGAGGTTCGAGGATGTTTCCGAACAGAGGTGCAGAATCGCCGCCGCGGTAGTGTCGCGGACGATGGACTTGTTCGAGGTAGAATTCCTTGGAGAATTTACTGAAGAGCATCTGAGCGAAAAGAGGTCGATTGAGATCAAGGAACTTGTGCGTCTTCCAATCCGTTTCCACATCGGTGTCTTTGTTGAGGTCCTCGGCGGATGACATGCCTGTTGAGGCGTACGCGGCTCGAGTGGGCATTTCACTTGTGTCAACGCCCTGTTTCTTGAGCTCTTGTTTGCCATTCGCGGTCGCAGGAAGAGGAACGACTTGTTCGGGATGAGAAGAATTGGTAGCGGCTTTCAAGACAGGTTCGGTGGGCATGAAGCCAACCAGGCTTTCTTCCAGGATCTCATAGGCAGCCTCACTGTGAAAGTGTGATATCTCATCTTCCATGATCTGTTGGACATCCTTGCCGGCGTATTCTAGTACCAACTCGCCGCCGCCGGGGTGAGAGTCGATGAAGTCGGTCACATCGAAGACGCGTTCGCCGATGGTTACATAGCATGACTTTTTGGTGTTGTGTGCCTCGACTTCTGCTCGGGGGATCGTGGGGAGCGTTAGACCCGGCATGATGGGCGATGGTGAGACTCGTGTGTACAAAGATGAACTAGGACCGGAATAAAAGGAGCGATACGATCTGGACAGGACGCTGGCGAAAGGACTGAATGGACTGGCGCAGAGGTACAAAGGGACGGGAAAAGGAGTGCTGATTGTTTGAGGTATTAACGGCAGGCAGGTCAACTCATGTAGACTTTTCGCCTCCCTGGAGATTCAATGTCATGCAACTCGGTTTTACGAGGTACGAGGCTTTATCGATGATGCCTAGGTAGGGGGCTCGTGGCGTGTCTGGACCGCGTAAATTCTCAATCTCCGAGACTTCCGCAGCGGAAAGATCGCTGATATCCCAACTACTCGAGTCACGTGCCAACCCGGGAGACCCATAAGAGTCACGTGTTGCTAGATTCGGAAAAATCTTGGCGTGTTTGGTGTCGAAACAGGTGTTAGCTTCATCAATGGCATAAGTATTCGTCCTGGCAGACCATAGATGCTCTTCATCTCTGACCCACTCAACGGCCTTGGAACGGCTTTGATGAGCGTAACTCGATATGGGTTGCATGTATGCTTCAATGTTAAGGTCGATAGACGCGTGATGAATCGCAGCAAGTGAGGCTTTTGACGACCAAGCCCAGGAACGTTTCAGAAACTGGTACGACCAGGTTGACTTTTATGAGATAGCAGCAGTGAGGACTGGCATCAGCCTTCTCACCGAGATCTGCGAGAACGGCCCGTCAGCTCAAGCGAACGGATTTACCAGTCCAATGCGGACCGTCGTCGAACGAAGGGGCTCATGTTTGATGCTGACTTGAGGCTTTTTCCGGTCCTCTACAAATCTGACATGGGCAACATCCATCCTAGTTTCCAGCCGACCCACATTTCGGAGACCTCCTTATCAGGATTATTGTCAGCGAGTCAACAGTCTCAAAGACAGCCGGTCCTTCACTAATGTTGCCGATTACAAGTTGCAACGTCATATCGAGCCTATGATCAAGCCCTCTGTGCAAGTCAGACTCCATCCAAACCATCAAGATCAGAGCACTACGATAGGGAGAGTCTTGAGGTATGCGACTTGACTTGTGTACTCATGATTGAAGCAGTACTAAGGTACAATCTGCCACGATCTGGAATTGATACGTGGTTCTAGACGCTCATGAGCAAGAGATGTCACCCGTCCACAATCACACTCCCAAATCAATCAATTATCCAAGATTTGCACTTTGATTGCCTTTGTGGCTGGATTTGATGCTGTTTTGAACGCTTCTTCACCATTTTCGAGGCTGTATCGATGGGTAACGAGAGGCTTCAGATCAATCAGTCCCGCCGAAACCAGGTCGATGGCTTTGGGATATGTGTCATGATATCGATATTGAAATTTGAGGTCGATTTCTCGTGCCGACATGTAGGAGAACGGGATCGTCTGGAAATCTTTGCCGCAGCCGATCACAAAGACCATCCCACCGGACCTGCATGACTGAAACAAGTTAGCACAGCCCATACTACACAATCGATTTGCCGGTGCTTCAACCGAGGTTTGGAAGGAAATCATGGGAAGCCTTACATAAATAGCAGACTGGACGCTCGATTCAGCGCCGGTACACTCGAAGGCCAGCTTTGCTTCCTTCCCAAGCGCTGCTTTCACCTGTTCTCCAACATCTTTTCCTGACATCTTGACATCAACACGGATAGTCCGAACTCTGGCAAGAAGGGACTTGGCGATTTTGAGTCTGTTCTCGTCCAAATCCACTATAACAATGGGATTTGCCCCTGCTGCGTGCGCGGCAAGAAGGGTCACAAGGCCAATGGGACCAGCACCGCAGATCAGTACTGGATCTCCGAGACGCACTCCTGAGCGATCAATGCCAGCCAAGGCTACCGAAAGCGGTTCCAGAAGGGACCCTTCCTCGAAGTTCAACTCGTCCGGTAAAGGATGCAGCCAGTCCTCAGGATGAACATGGTACCTTCTCAATGTGCCATGATGCGGCGGGGTGGAGAAAAAAACCACGTCGGGACATGCGTTGTATTGTCCAGTGCGGCAGTAATAACATGTCGGCTTGCTGCAAGGGATACCGCACTCCAGGGCCACACGGTCGCCTAATCCATGTCCAATCTCACCGTCAGTGTTCGATGCCACATTTCACAAGAGACAAAACCATGATGGGGGCTGACCTTTCTTGAACCTCGTCACACCTTCACCTGTGTCGATCACAACACCTGCGCTTTCGTGCCCGAGTCCATTCTCGCCAACCACAACCATATCACCAATGTGTCCTTTCTTCCAGAAATGTACATCCGATCCGCAGATACCAGTTGCGCGAACGTGAATGAGGCATTGTCTCGGTCCGGGCTTGGGTATGGGTTCCGACTTTAGATAGAGCTCATGACTTGGATCGGTGCAAACTGCAAGGTTTTCGGGATTGCGTGCGGTAATCTCGACTGCGGCGGTTGCTGACATTTTGACCACAAAAAAATACAGTGCTTTCACGGATTTCAGCGTGAAGAAGTGCTTCTATCTGACTGGAGGTCAGATGCCTTCATAAACAGTTATCATCTGTTGCTTCGGATATGAAGGGAAATCTCAAGATTTCAATCGGGCCGCGCCATCACTCGCCTTCGAAGCCGGCAGGCGTTGGGATAATCTTGCAGAGAGTGATTCTTCGCATCATCGGTGCAGTCGCCGCGGTGCAACATTCGAAACCTCTCAGGCGGGAGGATCAACAGACTGGAATCTCAGGCGAAACCCTGGAAGGGTCCAGCGACCCAGCTGCGACAACGGCTTTGACCGTGCACGTGGAGATGAATTATCGCCTGTCAGCCGGTTACTCTGGAAATTCCATGGTCGTTGCGAAGTAGAATTCGGGCATATCGCCGGACAGATAGCTGAGTGACGAGGTCGGAACTCGACTACACGTGGTCGAATCCACAATTTACCACGAGCTGTAGTTGGCCAAGCAGTACCAGAATGGCGCCGGAAAAGCAAGAATACCAAGGGAGATATCATTCCTGCTCAGGCCGCCACACGCCCTTAACACAATCGTCTCTCGCGATCAAAATGCCTTTGCGGCCGAGCGAGAGCTTACTACTTCTGGTTACATCTATTTAGTAATTGAAAAGTCGACTATAGGGAGATAGGTAGACTTACAGGAAGATATTTCTCGTCAACCATATAGAGTTCTGACGCCATTTCCTCCAGACGTAAACGAGACCAGTTACTCCTGTTAGGCATAAGAGTATCGCCCATAATAAGAGTGGAATATTTTTCACGTTTTCGGTAAGTCGACGGCCCTTATCCGGAATTTCCAGATTACTACTTATCGCCGTGAACGTACAGGGAAGATACCAGGCTTCGCAAATGTACGAATCTGTTAGTACTTTGAGTTCAGACCGGTACACAATTTCGTATCAACTCTCCATCATAGCAATCCATCACAGAAGCAGGCGCTTGTATTGACAGTGATGACAACATCTTGGCAAGTCCGGTCGTAGATGCTACAGCATTGGAAGCTCTACTGCCAATCTGGAGTTCTGTCACTGAGATGGGAATGCCGTGTTCAAGTCCGAGTCAAATGAGGGATTACCACAAACAGTGAGACATGTTTAGGGTGCTGAAATTATATTCTGCCAAAACTGCTCGTGTCTTGGAACTTGCTTTCGGAAGGAAGATGGTTAGGTTAGAGCTGTTGAAACTCAGCACGGGAGACCTCGTTTGCCCGACTCATATTGCAATTCATTATATAAGGCCGACAGCTCCGTCAGGGTTACTAGCACCACCACAAGTTCCGTACCCAATGACACAGTTCTGTTCCGAGACATAGTAAGCTGCGATGGTACAGCCCGGGACCGACGCGCAATAGCTCAAGCAGTCGGAAAAACTACCGCCTCCACTGACGCCGATTTCCGTATTACCAACGTTTCCACACGAATGATTACATGTGATCTTAAAGCTCTTTCCGCCGGTTTTGTAAGGGCTTGTGGAGACTCCGTTGCATGCTGCCGTGGCTTTGGCTGTATATGTACTATAGCTTGTGGTCGTAGTTGTCGAGGTCGTTGTGGAAGTACTTGTTGCAGTGACCGATATGACAGAGGTGGCAAGCGCGAAATTAGTCACCGTTGAGGTTACTGACACGACTGAGGTGGCGGTAACGTCTAAGATGGAGGTGGCGGTGACGTCGAGCTCAGAGGTGGCAGTCACCGAGACTATCGAAGTCGCGGTAACGGAGCTGTGGAGATGTCGAGGTTAGCTCATACTACTCAAGTATCGCAGCACGACAAAGAACACTTACGCAATATCGGTTTCCGTCACGCCAAGTGTCGAGGTGGCAGTTGTGGAGATGACAGAAGTAGGCGTGGTCGTTACCGATGTGGTGACTGGTGTCTCGAGACATGTACAGATACTAGCAGCAATTGCGTCCGCGGTAGCCAGGAGGCTGCTGAAGATTGCATTGCTACCACCTTGTGTGGTGGTGGTGCTCTTCGATGATGATGGAGTTGTAGATGAGCGTGAAGTAGCGAATGTCGTCGATGCTTTTGTGGTCGTTGTTGATGCTCTTGTGGTGGTTGTTGCCGACGATGTTGTGGCGGGACTTGCCGCTGTTGTCGCTCTGGCAGCTAGGGCACGTTTCTTCTTGGTGAACAGCGTGGCAGTACTTGTAACAGTTGTTGTAATGACTGTGGAGGCTGTCTGCGTCGAGGTAACTACAAGGACTGCTGTGGCCACTGTTGATGTTAAGGTCGTTGTTGACGTCGTTGACGTGGTTGTCGTTGTGCCGACAGTGGTGGTAACAAAAGTCGTATCGACAGTAGAGTCGAGTGTAGTCGTGTCTACTGTCAGGGGAGTCGTAAGGGTCAGAATAGTTGTAGGTATCGTGGTGGTGTCTACAGTGGTACTATCGCGAGGTTAGATCTTGAGAGATACTGTGTGAGACTACCCTGGGGGTACTCACGTCGATGTGACGGTTGCCACTGTTTGAGTCAACGTGCTTGTTGCAACAGTAGTTGTCGTGGTTTGTGGTGGAGCGGTGATCGTGGAAGTGACTTTGGGTACGGGGAACTTGGAGGTGCAGAAGGACTGCGCCGGAGCATAAGGTGCGAGATCTGATGCCAGCAGACCGATCACTCCACTGCATGACTTGGCCGAGGCGGCTTCAAATGTACAAGTACAAAGAAACGCCAGTAGAAGCACCGTCCTTGAGGACATCTTACCGAGGCTGAAGAACATGGTAGGACGCTGTATTGCAGCAATAAGTCACACCAATCCGTGTATCCGTGTCCTCGTGTTCTTGTTTTCGCACCTCCGTCGCAACGAGTGGGGGGAGTCACCAAGTTCTTATAACTTTTCTCGACCAAGTCAAGGGGACTTCCACCGAAAGCTGCAACTGGATAGTACTGAGCTTCCAGAACTTAGCTGTACGTAAAAACGGGAGCCATCCTTTAGCGGCTTGCCGATAACAAGTGGCATAAGAAGGATAGTCTCCGATTTTTGGTAGTCGATCGACCCGTTCAGGGGAATATTGGCGAGGCTTGGTGGTACGGTAGAGGCCAGAGGCCGCCCATCTGTAAGGTACGCAGACGAGGAGAAGCGAATTGGCCCGATCCAGACAGCCCTCCCACACTCAGATGAAGGTTTATCGCAACACTTTGTAGTATGGAGCAATATGGCCACAATCAACCATGCAATTGGATACCGGTGTTGTCAATTTCACACTGATCCTGGATCGACATGTTGCTTCTTCTTGAAAGCTGAAATGCAGGGTCGGATTGTGGTGCCAGCCAAGCTCAGCGGTCGAGGCAATGATAGCTCGCGTCTGAGTCAGTGGCTGAACCTCGAGTTCGGGTTCGAAGAAATTATCGTACTGTGGCTGCCATTTCGTATGAGAACGGTATGGCTTCGGATGGCAGAGTTGTCCCGGACCGCAGCGATCCTGGAAAACCTTATTTCCCACGGTCTGGAACAGGATGCCCCTGTACTCCGTATGCCACCTGCATCTCAGGGCATCGGCATCCCAATAGCATACCATCGACGGATCCTTGACAGATGCTGTGTAGCGAGTCGCTTCAGTTAGCGATATTCTATCGAAGCTAAACAAGTACGTCGCATGTGAGCTCACGGGAAAAGGTTTGTGATTATTAAGCCATTTAGCGGTGCCAAGGGATATAATGACGATCAACGACCGTCGATGACTTTAGGAGCGCGTCGTACACTAATATGCGACCTTCGAAAAGGTATATAGTCTAATAGACCCCTACAACCCTTGAATAATAATAAGTCCTTCGTGAAATTATATCTAGTAGTAACGATTTAATAGCTCTCTACTCTAAACTTTAACATTTGGTACCTTTCCCGAAGGGGCTGACCTCGTTCCAGAATTATAGATCCATCTTTCAGACGACCCAGATAGCTCGCAATATTTGGATGTGGGCCGAGACGTGCACATGCTCGACGCTCACGCTCAGCGTCGCTCTCCTCGCCTTCAAAGTAATTTTTTACAACCCTTTTCTTGTCAATCCCGTAGATGAGGCCCAATCCGCCGGCCGTGATGTATTGTCGTCCTTCGTACGAAGAAACCGTCGAAAATCTGCGCGTATTTGAGGGGAAAAGCACGTCGAGGCTTGTGGTCAAAGCACATCGCATCGCGACCAAAGTAGCCGCGGATGCTAAGTACCGAAAAATAATGGGCGGCTTCCGTAACACTTTTGTCAAAACTCCTAGCTAATTGATATCTACCTGTTATATATTCAGCACACATATTAGAAAAGTCAATCGGACGACTTACCGTCAAAGTCTTATAAACTTGGACCGAGCTGTTTCGACTTCCACTCGCTGACCTTCGCCTCCTTCTGGGGGTCTTGTTCCCACCTATGGGGAGCATGTGGGAGTCTAGAATGTATGGTATTCCTATGGAGGTCCTGAGGACCGAGAAGACTATCTAAACCCTGCCCACGTGACCGTGGGTGGTGGTTCCTGCCTATGCACACAACACCACCACTCCCGACCCGACGATTTTGGCAATGAAAGCCTCCTCTGGACGAAGGTTGCAGAGTTGGAGAATCAATTTTGGGGCCGACGTTGTCATCCTGAAAGCTCCTGCAGCCTTTCGATACCGAACGTGACGTATATATTGTAATAAAATAGCTACAAGCATCCTTTGCTGGCACAGACCTTTCTCCAACTTCCGCCGTGCTTCCTCACCTGGTCGACTCACCCTTTATTCGACCCAATCAGCCATCCGAGATTCGCGCTCTGAGCTCTGGCGAAGCATCGAGGAGCTCAGCGAGCCTCATGCACACCGTCATGGCCTTTCGTTTCAATTCCATAGGCAGTGGTTTCCTCTTTGATGTCGGCTTCGCGGACTTGCCGACCATCCATCGAACTCAGGCGAGCGCGGATATCGGCGATGCGTCGCAAATCCGCCTCACCGGTATTGCCGCCAAATATTTTGTCCATTTCTTCAATCGGAACACCTATATTGTAGTCTCGGTCAGCAACGACGCAGAAATGGTCTCCCAGCAATCCAGGACCGAGGCTTACCTTTGGTTTCCGGAACGCAGAAATACGTCCAAAGTCCCAAAAGGATGCAGAACACCAGGAAGAAGTAGAATGTGCCGAAAGTGATGGAGCGGAGCATCCTTGGGGTGATGAGCGCCACAATGAAGTTGGCGAGATAGTTGGTCGAGATGGCCAGGCCGACTGCCTTGCCCCGGATGGCAGGTGGAAACATCTCGGACGGCATGATCCAGTTCACGCAAGCGATGCTGAAGGCGAAGGTAGAAATGTATAGCCACACGAAAACGCAAGCCGCCCAGCCTGCTGCAGGGTGGGCTGATAGTGTCTCCTTGTAAGCTGCGTATATGGTGGCCACCACGAATTGAGCAATGGACATGCCGATGCTACCCATGATCAGTGTCTTGCGGCGGCCCCACCGGTCGAGGTACATAACCGCGGGGATGGTGGAGAGGAAGAAGACGATGCCAACGACACCCGTGGCAAGAAGATTGATCGAGTTACCACTGAGTCCGATTGCCTTGAAAAATTGAGGAGCATAGTATATGATGGCATCTTTCGATCGTTAGCGTCGTCTGCGTCCATCGACAACCCGATGATCGAGCGCAACTCACTGATTCCAGTAAATTGCTGGATTACCTGAAGAAGACAGGCAATCATCGTGCGTTTTCTCAAATGCCGCACCGTGAAAAGCTCTTTGTATTCGTTCAAGGAGACGGCCAGATTCGAAGCTGTGGCACCGTACTTCTCCAGTCTTGTTTGCTCGTCGAACATCCTGGCCGCTTTGATTTCGAGGAATTCAAGTTTAAGACGGTAGTCGGTGGCCGGCACCCGTCTTAATCGTACAAGGGTACTGAGCGCTTCATCCTCTCGGGCTATTAGGTCGGTCAGTAAGTGGTGCCGGATGTTCGGGCGAGGACGCTTACCTTGGTTCATCAGCCATCTGGGGCTGTAGGGGAGGACAAAGGTCCCAATGGCAAGAATCAAGGAGGGAAAGCATTGTAAGGCAAGGGGCAGTCTCCAGGCAGCTTGGCTTTGTCCCTCTCCAGTGCCACCAATGTGTTGAGTGCCATAGTTGAGCCAGAAGCTGAGCATGATACCAACGGTGATCGAAAGTTGTTGGAGAGCAATGAGCGCCCCTCTGATGTTCGGTGGTGCCAGTTCCGAAAGATACAGAGGCACTACCATTGCCAGCATCCCAATGGCCGTTCCGAAGACAAATCGGCCGACAAAGATCATGGCAACGTTGACGGCGGCCGCGACGACAACAGAGCCCGCCAGAAAGACGATATTGGCGTACAAGATCGACCACCGACGAGAGAAACGATCGGATATTGGTCCATTGATGAATGCACCAAACATGGCGCCCAGAGTCATGATCGAGACAGCCCACCCCTGCAGGGTAGCGTCGTTCGCAAGAGTTGGGAAGTGCTGGATCTGTATCTTTGGTCAGCTCTCATGATGTGCACATTCACACACGTTCGGTTTGACTGACGAAATTTGGCATCACCAGCACCCCAGATATCACCCCCTGATCGTAGCCGAAGAGCATTCCCCCGATAGACGCGAAGCATGCCAGGGCAAAAAGGCGAGGCTCCTTCACGAGACCTCTATAGCCTGCGGGACCATACTCAATGGCCTGCTCTCCTGCTACAGCCGTACCAGCGGTGACTCCGACCATGCTGAATGCCGATGATATTGCAATGGAGATGTTAAATCCGTATGTGCCTGTCCTTTGTGTTGAAGCTCGAGGTCTTCCAAATGATAGCCGGGCTTTCGATGGATTTCTGGTTTGACGAAGAACACAGATACTCTTTTATGTCTCTGACCAACGAGACTCTATGTATCTGCGCACGCAGGAGATCTGGGGAAATCTCGGGGATGCCGCCGTGAGAAGCTCGACGCGGGGGAGAATGGCTTCGAAAGCCCACACCTCCCGCGAATGACGTCTATCGGCGATAGCTCCGAAGTGACCAACTTACCAAGAAGGGGGATCGCGGGAGCAACTATGGGGATCTGCATTGGCATCAGTCTAGAGCTCGGGGGGCTTGATCACCTCCATTGAAGATCAATGCAAACTCACGCCGCCTTCCCCAGGTGTCAATACCCCAGGACGGGCAGTAAACCTCCGATGGGTCAACGTGGAGGCTGGTTCGTCGACGGGACTGACGAAGATGTCAGCGGGATCATCGAATTGTGCCATATCTTGCCGAAACTGGTGCAGGGACTGGTGCATACACCGTCGATGCATGGGTTTGCCGTGGACTGGCACTTCATGAGAGCGCTCAAACAACGGTGGAATCGCCGAGTCAAATCGAGTGAGCCCCACTGCCATGGTCGTCCGGCTAAGATTTTAAATGACGAATGCAGCTCCACTTGGCCGTGCTAATGCGGAGAGGTCAATCGACATAGAGTTCGGCGATATGGCCGGACCCTGTAACCATCGGCCCTGCCTCCTGCTTCCCCAGGGAATTCCTTGCCCACCAGATGATCAACCTGCCGAGCTATCTGGGCCGGAAAACTCGACGTGGCTGTTGACCGCCGAGCCAGAAATCCATCTGGTGGGCATGAAATCTCTCATGGCTCAAGGCTGACGATGTGCTCCGACTTCGGTCCGACGATTTGATGCCCAGATGACGGACGATGCAGCGACAGGCTTGAATGCCTTGGTGGTTGGAAGCGAAGTGCAAAGACTCCGGTGGCAGATTGAGGGTCTTACAGATCTCGCTGCCTCCTTTCATGCATATAAGTCCTGCATCTGGGCACTAGTAGCCCTAGCACAGAACTCCAGCAGGCTTCCTCCATCTCGTGAAAGTCTACCAAAGTACGACTGGCCGATTCTGGTCTACACCAAAATGTCTCTGCAAAACAAAGTCGCCATTGTGACCGGCGGGGCCAGGGGGATTGGGGCTGCGGTCGTAAGGGCGCTGACAGCAGAAGGGGCGAGAGTGAGCAGCCTTGGAGGCATTTTGAAAGATGTCGTCTCTCACGTGCGTGGCAACGAGCTCACCTGCCCGTTTCTCTAGGTTGCCTTCACATACGTCACTCCCTCGTCCAAAGATATCGCAGAGTCTTTAGTCGACGAGATAAAGAAGAAAGGAGGCGACGCACTCGCCATACAAAGAGACATGGCAGACCTTGCGGCACCAGAGGCCATAATCAGGGCGACGACAGAAGGGTTCCATGTTGACAAAATACACATCTTAATTAACAATGCTGCCCTTGGATACAACGCGCCTTTGGGAGAGATTACGGTGGAAGAGTACGAAAGGCTGATGGCGGTCAATGTACGCGCTGTCATCTTCATGACGCAGGCAGCGCTGCCCCACATTGGCCGAGGAGGACGAATTGTGAATCTTTCTTCGGTCTCTGCGCGTGGTGGTTATGCCACGCAGACCGTGTACGCCGCCTCGAAAGCTGCCGTCGAGGGTTTCACACGGGTCTGGGCCAAAGAACTCGGTCAGGAGTATGGGATCACGGTGAATGCGGTGAACCCTGGACCAGTGGACACGGACATGTATAGGGCGGCTGGCCCAGTACATCTCGCGCGAATGGAGGAGGAGAACCGCAAGGTACCGGCCGCTGCTCGTTGCGGGACGCCGAATGACATAGCGGATATCATCACGTTTTTGTGTGAGGAAAGATCCCGATGGGTCACCGGTGAAGTACTGTGTGCCAATGGAGGCATGAGGTTCACTTGAACCAGGACCATGTAAGCTTCACTTTCCGTGGAGCGGGCTCGGTTCTCACCAACAGGCTGATACCTCCAGCCACTCTGAGATTCCTTATAGGGCCGGGGCTCTGGGTGCTGATATCTATAACATCATTGTGGGGCCAACACAACGCCGCTTGGTAGGGTAGGAGGCCTCGATGACTTGGGAGGTCCTGATGACAGGTTTGGGCTCAAAGCGACGTTCTGGATAGCAGCATCTTGTATCTTAGCAGGAGGCATTGCACAGGTCGCCGACACCCGCTATGAGACCGTCATCATCGTTGGACGCATCCTCATTGGGCTGGGAATGGGAGTGCACAGTGACATGCCTCCTGTACATCGGCGAAGTCGCTTCACTCAGCATTTGGGGTCCAGCCTTGATGATGTTTCAATTCCTTCAATCTATCTCCCACTTGTGGCATCTGGCATCACTCAAGGCACCGCAATACTACTTAGGTATGGAAATGCATTAAATCAACTACCAGGACGATGTAAAATCGACCCTTCAACCACCACGTAAAGTTATACCTCTTTTGGTATAGATAGCACGGGCGTATACGACTCCTTTAGTACTGAAAGTGTGGTCTTAAGGTAGATAACTCGCGTACTATACACCCACTATAAAAAGTGTCTCCTTAAGTGCTGATTTTTGAAGTTTTAAGTACTAAGACTTACGCCTATAAGCTTTGGGCTATTCACTTATCTAGAGCGCCTAGAGACTCAGCCACTATAGCACTAAACCTTATGGATGGACGGGTGGTCGAAATGATCCACCGTGCTCGGATAGCCGTCCCCGCCATCTACCCGAGATAGCGGTCCTGAGACACTCCCTCTCATAGCTTGAAAATCGAGCCACATGATTTGTATGGCAAATAATGTATGGGGACGATGTGTGGACGAGATCATGCCAAGGTGCCAAGGCATAGATCCCCAATCTACTCCAGATAGAATCCCCCCAGGCATTCCCCCTGTCTTGAAGTTGAATGTCCGTATTCCGTACTCCTGCTGGCGTTCTTGACTTGACCCCTCACCAACCTGGAGCATCACTACCAACTTACAGTATACAACAAGAGCTTCCATATGAGATATTCTGTCCTGGTCCTCTGGTCGGGATGGGCTAATGCGGTCGAAGCATCGTTGCTTCCTCAAACCATCACGACCTGAAGAGGGTATTCACTTGTTGGACCCAGCATCATGTCGGCACAGTCGGCGTCGGCGAATGGCCCCAAGCACAAAGCTTGCGATGTGTGCAGGAAACGGAAAATCCGCTGCTCAGGAGACGAGCCTTGTTATCAGTGCCAGCAAGGCGGCTCACTTTGCGGCTACACATCATCGCACGGAAGGCTGGTGGAGCTGGAAAGGTGCGTCCTCACACGTCTTCCAAAGTCCAACCGAAGCGCCTGGTGATGTGGCATCTCTCTAATCAGATATCCATCTAGGAAACTGAAACGGTATCAAAAGCGCCTTGGCTCCATGGAAGCTGCATGGAAACGATTCTGTCCAGATATCGACCTAACGCTGGCGCTCCATTCAGTCGAGACAGAAAGCCACGGTACGAGCCCGGTCGAACCAAATGAGCTCACGACCCAGGCAAAAAGTCGAGCACCGACGGACGCCCCCAGCGACAACTGGGCAACTCTGAGCGCAGTTGATCTCGACGTGGTAAAGGCCGACTCACTGGAGTGGGACGAATCATCCGGCCTTGCTTTCCCGGCCGATGGTATAGGATCACTTTCGCTCGACCACAAGGGGACCGGATACATGGGTCCTCAGTCCGGAAACGCCCTCTTGAGGACACTGCAAGCCAGCTCCATTCTCCTGCGGACGACGGACACGCACCCGTCACAACCGTCACTAGAGCCGCAGATCCCTGAACAGATGATCCAGTCGCCGGCGTTCTGCAACCAATGCCTAGATTACTACTTCAAATATTACAACACTGCATACCCCGTCTTGCACGAGGCATACTTTCGAGCCCAGTACTCAGGTTAAGATTCCATCAAGAGCTTTCCATGAAGAGCTTGGGGGCTGATATTTGTGGATAGGAGTCTTACCTAAACCCAAAGATGGCTCATGGCCCATCCTCTTGAATACAGTCCTGGCACTGGGCGCCCACTCGAGCGAGATTAGCACTCAAAATGCCGACCTTCACTTCTGCTGCGAAGCACTTCAGCACTTGTCTGCGAAGACCCTCCAACGGGGAAGTCTGCCACTTGTACAAGCCTTGACTCTACTTGCGAATTATTTACAAAAACGCAACAAACCGAACAGCGGGTTTACTCTGCTAGGTGTGGCTATGAACATAGCTCAAGGAATCGGGCTTCATCGTGAATTTTCGGAATCGTCCATCAGTCCATTCACGATGGAAATTCGTCGGCGGGTCTGGTGGACGATATTCGTTTTCGATGCTGGTTCCAGGCTAACCTTTGGCCGGCCAACACTCAACCTGGCGGGTGTTAATACCCGTGTACCGGGAAATCTCAATAATCAAGACTTATCAATAGATCTCGACAAGCTGCCAGCGGCCAAAGACGTTCCGACCGTAGCATCCAGCCTCATCTGGCAAATCAAGCTGGCGCAAATCAGCAATATTACGAATGAGAAGTTGCTCCAGTCTCGACTACCAGATTTATCAGCCATCAACGAACTCGAGGAAAGGGTCCTGCTGTGGCAAAAGAACCTCCCTCCTTACATGCAGGCCGCATTCTCCGAGCCAGGGTTCGAGGTCTTCACCGCTCCACGAATGATACTACTATGGCGATCGATGCACCTTCGCATTGTCATGTATCGTCCATTCCTATTGGACGTGATACAGAGGAGAGACCCAATCGACCTGAGCAATTCATATGCGGGTTACAGTAGGTGCCTCGGTGCAGCGCGCGAATGCATCATTTCCATTGTCGGCTTCTGGAACAACACCACAACTCACCACGGTTCTCTCGTATGGTACGCCTTCTACTGGTTGGTCACGGCGACTTTCGTGCCAGTCACCTGTCTCTTGTACGACCCTCAACACTGGGAGGGGCCAGAGTGGCGACAACTCATTGAGATGGCCCAAGGAGTGATCGATAACTTTGGAGCTCTCGAGACGACTGCTTTGCGCGCAGCACACATTATCAATGACATCATGGGTAAGCTTCCGGAGAGAATCGTCTGTCGGTATCAAAGCAGTTTCAACAAGACTCGTCGATCATCAGCTTACTGACATCTGGGTTTCTAGGCCTTGTTCCGACCACTCCTGATTCGACGACCTTCGCAATGAACGAACCCATTAGAATGGAGTTCGCGGAATTGTGGAATGAGTCATGGGGTGACATTGTTTTACCTGAAGCTCGTTCAACGTTTGAAAGTCTGATGTAACATCGACTGCCAAACCCCCAACTAAATAACATCATGCTGCACTTATCTCAGATGTCTGAAAAGGCTCCATGCCCCGTAGATTCCGAATTGTCAAGCCTCCGTCCAGTCGTCCATGCATTCACATGCAGTGACCCGTTTCCAATCACTCTTTGGAGAGTTTCCACCCGAACACTGTGCACCTGCAATTCCAGGTATGCCTGGATCGTCTGCAGATTGCAAATTGTCAATTTCTGCAATGATGACCTCGCGGATACGATTGCAGAAATCTTCAAGATCAGCACGGGGCTCAATTTCTGCGCCGTGGTAGGCGATGTAGAAGGTAGTCGCTCTTTAACCTGACTTCGGTATCCAGAACCACGGTTCCGCTGAGAATCAGATTGTACCGAGTCCTCAATATAACTGCACCTATATCCGGCCAGCTTCTTTCGACGGGGGTCAGTGTCTAGTCGAGAGGGTCAAGATCCTGTGGTAGAACGACAGTCGCAAGAGAGACTTCATCTCTGTGCGCACATTCGAAATTGCGGGTTTGAGTAACAGTGGAAGGTATGTTACGCGACCTGATGGTGGGAAAGGCATACTGAGGGAGGCAGGAGATGGCACCGTTCAGGTATTGTTGGCGGAGGCCCGTAGAGGTGTCGTCGTTTCTGTAGTGGCCCAGTCATGAGGGCGGGGTATAGTTGTCTCACTTCAGACCCCGTCTGCTTAGCGGACATGAACACATGGCGTGAGGATGTGAATGACATGACAGCATATTTGAGGTAGGCGAGAAATAGGAGCGCGAGACGTGAAGCACAGGTCTGGTGCAGGAGCCTGCGATTCAGATGTGACGAAGCGTTCACTGGACTGGATTTGCGTCAAGATTAGATTAGATCCCCATGCACGCAGAAGTACGGTCGAGCACAACGGTCAGCTACGCTGTGACAGAGGCTGTATCATCTATCCGTCATGGGGCATCATTTCACAGCAGGCTTCCTTGTCCGTTTATTCTGTGTTGAAATTTGTTCGATGCCGCTTCATAATGCCAAAGAGAAAATCAAATACGCCGAGTCCTAACGAGACTGACGAGCCAGCCCACCCCAAGAAAACCGAGGTGACTCGTTCCGAAGGTGAAGATATCGATCACGATGACATCTGCCCGATTTGCCATTTGCTTCTCTATCGACCAGTCCGGACGCGATGTAATCATACCTTGTGCGAAGCATGCATGGCTCATTGGGCTGATGTCTCCATCACCTCTCAAATGACCACTGTTGGACTGGATGATGAAGCCGTCGTCCTGTTACCGCATGAGATCGAAACAAGATGTCCCATGTGCCGGACTTCCACGACCGCCACCCTAGACCCAACAAGAGAATCATCCTTACGACGCGAGTACCCCGAGTCATACAAAGCTCGTGAGATAGAGGGCACCTTGGCAGATGAAGATGATTTCGCCACGAAAATCGAGACTTTAACCGTGTACATTGGAAACGAACACAGGCTCATCAGGGCCTACGACGAATCTAACAACAGACATGACTGGACGTTCTTCGTGAGGCCATCGAGGACGGATTTGATCGAAGAGATGCAGATCTTCCTGGTAAGCATGTTCCTCCAGGTCCCCTCCTTGTGTCAAAGTCGCCAACCAATCGTCAGCATCCGACGTTCCGCAACCCGCGAGTCATTAAGCAATATCCGCCATACGAGGTTCGTCGTCTTGGATGGGGATATTTTACGATTTTTGTCAATATCATTCTCAAAGCTGGGTACAGCTGGGTCAGTTCCGAAGCCGAGGATACGCCCGATGGGGCCCCGAAGGGCAAGCTGCCGCTTGAGTGGACTCTGGATTTTAACGGACGGGGATCTCAGGGAAGATTGAGGCTGAAGGTGAGAAAAGAGAAGGAAGGTCAAGAAGCCGAAGATGAAGAAGAACGTGAAGAAGTGAGAAGGCTATGGGCCAGGCAAAGAGTGACAGATCCAGACTGGGAGGATCCCGAAGACGTCTCTTAGGTGACCTTCATACGACATGGATCAAGGATAGACCCCAATGCGTCTCAAGAGGTCTTTGTCGAGGTTGTACTCAACTGCCGTCTGGCACAGGTGGTCGACTGCTACGGCAATAGGAGGCTCATCACAAGCACCACTCTTCTCGCGCCTGTCGGCCGTTGACCACAACTGGGTCTCCTACAGTGTCTCACGGGCAACAGACGTCTCAGCGTACGTACCGGAGCAAAGGAGACGATACGAGACCTGGAGATGCAAAAGTAGGGGCACCAATTTCACGCCAGTCGGTCACAACCGGTCTGTCATCGAACCTCGTCTAGGTTGGCCTAAATTCGTCTCACTCCAGCTACCGACATCTCACCAATACAAGTCTAGGCCCACTTTACCATGGACACAATATCCGTTGCCCTCGGCAGCATTTCTGCTGTAAGCAAGCCTCGTATCCTTGACATGCACAATCCCAGCCCTCCAGGTATCTGATATCTCAGTCAAAACGAAAAAACCCCCCACCTCGCGGATCAAAACCGTAGAGCAGCGCGGACGATCACGGAGGCGGACATATGCGGCTGGTCTACTTACTTCTTGACCCAACACCGGCAGCAAGTATGATGGAAAGGCATTTTCAACCCACTCAGCGTGTGGATGACCAGGGCTAATAATCCTGAAGGAATGGCATGAAACAAACGTTCGTCCTCTGACGCACCTTTAGGCGTGTTCAGAATGGTCACGTCCAGAGCGCTTGAGCATGGCTATCTCGTAACGCAGCTAATGTGTCGGCACCGATTTGGACACTGTGCGAAGCATCCAATTTCCCAATGCATATTCCAGCACAAGTCGCACGACCTGTGCAAATTATTACCAACCACCTCGTGAGGACTTACCAAGTATGGTGTCGCATGACAGGTTTTTGGCGAGGCTCGGTGGGGCATGCAGTCGTCACTGTCTAAAAACCATAGGTATGGCGGATATGCAGGTGTTGTGCCAGATTTATTTCTGGGGTCCAGAAATGATTCTGCCTGTTTACGACTCGTCACCCGATACGAGAAAATCCAGACCTAAATGGCTAAGCATGGACGAGGTCGAATAAACGAACCTGTCGGCCAAGGAATTCCGCCTCAGGCACTGCAGAATTGGAGACTTGGGTGAACGGATGGGGTTACTCCCAGGGCTGATGGGGGCTATGCTTGGAAGGCCTGAGGTTGAGATTCAACAAAGGTACGCGCGTATTTTCGGTCTTAGGCTTCAGCAGACGGACTGACCAATCACACCACAGTATTTGGGGCAAGGTCGTTACTCGTTTGGGCCGAGTCGAGCACCATACCATCCACAGTATCGAGTATCCGAGCCGACAGTGAAATCGATAAGAGGATGAAGGGCGAGGCCGTCAAGAATATAAACATATGGATAAGTCCATGTTAATCTCTATCGTCACATCATCTTCTGCAAGATATCCGCGACCCTCCCTCACAGGCCTCCGATAAGATTACTCCTCAAAGAAACACTGCAACTAAGCATTGCAACAGGACACACTTTAAGACACTACTTGCGACATCCTTGAACATGGATTGCATTCATGACATGTCTACACAACAGTATCTTACGGCTGCGATAGAGCTTGAGTCCCAACCGAGATCATCTGCCGATGACAGCGAAACCACACTGGTGGATACAAAGCCACTCAAGAAGAGATCAAGAAAGCAGTCGGTGGCTGCAACGACGATCGCTCAAAAGCCAGCCAAGCAGATTCATCCAGACAACAAGGTCCATGCCAATAGAGAACAAGACAGCAAGACCCAGCCCAAGAACCAACAAGACAAAAAGACCCAGTCCAAAAGCAAGCAAGACAGCAAGCCTCAATCCAAGAAAGCACTTTTCGCTGAGACATTGGGTGGGAGTATGGCCTCGTCGATCGTGTCACCCGTGCCAGACGCTGAATCAAACGATCTTCTTGGACGACTGAAGCATGCCAAGGCACTCAGCTACCAAAAGCCTGATTACGAAGGCAGGATGATTGAGAAAAAGGTGGTCACTTCTGCTCTGAAAGCACAAGTAATGACCATGGATATTGGCAGCACCACCTCTCTTGCTGAAGGTCAAAGCACTCCTCGACCCAAGAGGAAGAGCAAGGACATTCACACGTTCACCCTCGACGACTTCGCTGCAATTTCAGCATTGAGTACGCTCGTCGAGAAGTACGGTCGAGTGTCTCACATGGGCGTTCTAGACCCATCCTACAGTTTCTTCATGAGCAAAAATCGTCAAGCAGCACTCTACTACAAAGTGAAAAACAACATAGCCGTTGTTGGTGGCGAGCCTCTGTGCTCCCCGGATCGGTTCGATAGCGTGTTTGAAGAATTCAGACGCCTACGGAAACATCGTGGTTGGGGCATTGCGTTGCTCGGAGCGTCAGACAGTTTTCTACCATACGCCAATGAGAAGAAGTGGGTGACGATGCGCTTTGGAACAGAAAGAGTGCTCAATCCACTCACCAATCCTGTCTTGCAGGAAAAAGAGGGCAAAAGAATTATCACGCAAAACAAACAGATGCTGGACGAGGAGCGCGGCGGTATTTCCGTCCACGTCTACGTACCGGCTCAGGGTCGTGACGAGCTCCTCGAACAACAACTCCGACATATCTACGACTCGTGGCGGGACAACCGCAACAATTCTTCTCAGCCACAAGCTTACATGACTGTCTTTGATCCTTTTGCCATACCAGTCCTGATGACATACATCTACACACGAGATCGCGAAGGCCAGTGCAACGGCTTTGCAGCTCTACGAAAGATCGGTGCTGATAACGGCTACCATATCGACCCATACTGTGCCCTTCCTACCGCACCAAGAGGCGTCACAGACTTACTTGTCTTCTCCGCCATGTCACTCCTGCAACACGCCGGTATTGGCTATCTGAGCTTCGGGTTCGAGCCAGCTACTGAGCTTGGTGAAGTCACAGCTCTATCACGACCAATGGCGTCCATGACCAAATCATGCTATCGCCGTGCATTCCGCCATCTGCCAATCGGAGGGAAGAAGGCCTACCATGACAAGTTTCGTCCCGACCCGGAGTTGGAGTCAGGCTTGTACATTGTTTACCCTGATGGAACGCCAAGTATCCAACATGCACTGGCAACCTTACACATTGCCAATATCAAGGTCAGGGGTCTTCTGCACAAGGAGGTACTCGGACTATGGAAACGTGGTGAGAGCGCTGATGGGAAGAAGGAGGCCGACTCTGAAAGGAAAAATGCTTCGAATGGGTCGTCCTAATCATGAGGATGAGGCATTGGATTTGGGATGTTTATGTACTTGTTTTCAAGCGCGCTTTGGGGGCCGGGGCATTTGATACAAATATTAATTCTTGCCTTGTTCGTCACAGCACGAGATCGATGCTTGACGCTCGTACCCTGGCTTGTGGTCTGACTTAGGTGGACAGCACGAATGCCTCACTAGATATTGAGAGTTTAGACTAGGAAGGTGTCCGAATGGGGCGCAGGAACGGTCAATAAAAGAATCTTCGATTAATACTGTACAACACATGCTTGCCTGTCCGTAACCTCCAGCCTAGACCAGGATGCTCATCTGCCGGCGCGGGATCTGGGTAGGCTCAACTTTGGTCAGCGGTCAGGAGTAGACGCTAAGGGAGAACCTACTGTACGAAGTACAGCAAACTTGCCCCTCTTCCCCATGGGGCGGCGAGGTCAATGCTAGGCGATAATGCTTTTTTCCCTTTGCAGGAGGTACTGTAGGCCAGTACCGAACATTGATAGGAAAAGAGATGCTGAAAGCTTGCGACTAGTCGTCACTTCCTTGACACTGAAATCCATGGGTCCCGTCTAAGGTAGGTCCTCAATTAGAACTTACAATGGATGTTGCCGCACCGAGAACTTTATCATCCTGTGATTGAACCATGGCCGTTCTCAGCCCAGTCTCCATTACCCTCTCAACTTGGGAGCTCCCCTCCCATCGCCGTGCTAACGCTACAACCGTGCCCTAACACCCCCTCGTTGCTCCATGGTATCAACATTGATGATAGGAATGGGCAACTCCAACTTATTCCGTTGAGGCACGGACTGCCCAAATACACCCCCATTCTTGTGATGGCTCTCGCTCAGCTTCCCTGTGACGACGGCCCAACCAGCACGCCATCCATGCACAAACCCACCGCCCAGGTGCGTCCCGCCCATCTCTGCCGTCGGCGTGAAGCCACCCGCCACGTCCCCGACGGCAAAGAGGCCCGGTACAGGTTGTCCAAACACGTCAATGACCTGCATGGAGGTTGTGGTCCGGAAGCCGCCACAAGTCAGACTGATACCGGGGATCATGCGAGAAGCGTGAAATGGTGCATCTGTGATGGCTCGAGCCGTAAAGTCGACACGCTTGGTCTCTGGCTCGACCTTTTCGCCCGACGCGATGAAACTGTTCCACTTGTTGACAGTGTCGACCAGCGCCTCTGCCGGAATATTGATGAGCCGCGCTAGGTGCTCCAGTGTGTCGGCATGGTGCACTTGACCGTTAAGCTGGTTCACGTAGCGCTTCTGTCTGGTGCAAGTGGTGTTATCGAAGATGTAGTGACCCAGCTGGTCCGGTTGCTGCTTCAGTTTCTCCACGCGGTACTGATACGGTCCAGCCTCGTCGTGGAAGCGATTGCCACGAGCATTGACGGCGATTGCTTCATCGGTTAGGGCCGATGCGACTGCCACGATCGGCGGGATCATGGTCATGTTGATCAGTTCGCCACCGACTGCTTGGCCCAGGACATGTCCGTCGCCCCTGCATGTCGGGAGGCCGGGGTACCATGCGTCGACGTCCGCGGGTTGGTAGTGTCGCTGCAGCGCCGCGTTGGCCTGATACCCGCCACTGGCGAGAATGACGCCTCTCCGCGCGAAGACGTTGAACGCTGGCTGTGAGGCGTCGTTGGGCCGCACCCTGACCCCGGTCACGCGTGTACCGTCTGTGATTAGTCTTACTGCCGTGCTGTTCACGTATGTGCGGACTTTTGGACCTGCAAAATCCGGTTCAAACGCGCGGGCAAATTGGTCGGTGCTTTCGACCGCCGCGAGCCGTGGCACAGTCGTTTGCAGAGGACGTTTGATCAGGCGCGTGAAATTAACGCCCCGACGCACGAGGATGTCGTATAGTCGTGGACTCTCTTGGGCGTAGAGGCGTGCAAGCACAGGATCCCACTCAAGGCCATAGATTTTGGCGGACTCGTCGACTAACTTTTCACAGTCTTGCATGAAGAGGTCCACCGAGTCCTTGATGCCTTGTTCGCGCTGCAGTTGGCTGTCAACAAAGGCTACCCAGCCTGTGGACCACGTGCCATTGCCTCCGATGTCCTTGTACGCCTCGACTGCAACGACATCTGCGCCTGCTTCGACGGCCGAGCCCACGGCTGCAAGGCCACCTGGTCCTGTTCCGATGACAACCAGGTCGGTCGTCTGATCTTGGCCATTCGACTGGACGTACATTTTGCGTTGATTTCGTGGCTTTTTGTAAGGATAATTCTCGTGCCACTCTGCGTCTGTGTGGTTGGGGTGACCTGGATGTGTTTGACTGAAATATCTCCAGATTAATATCGATCCAGCGCTGTTGTGCCTTTGGCAGAGACGAATCTTGCCCGAGGAAAGTAAAGACTTATATTACACCACAGTCCATGGGCTGGGACGGCATTCTGATCAAATATTTCGGCCCTTCGCTATTGGACCCCATGTCACCGGAGATTCCTCGAGAGTGCCACCCCAAGCATGCATCGATCAGTACGCCTGGTCCTCGAGCAGTGTCCCCGGAGTACCCCAGGAGTGCTTGCGTATTTGCGTGGCCCCTTTAGATGCCGTAAGAGGAGATATTGCCGACACCCCGTCCCGTGCCTGCGGCTAGTGGGTGCGTCTCGGCTCATTGTCAAAGTTACCAACGCCTGACAGTTGCAATGCATAGATGCATCTCGGGGCTGTTCAAGACCATGAGCCTGGTTTGAGTATTGCCTAGTGGACGATTGATGGTTTCTGACACAAGAACTGTCCCCGAATGCTGGGCTTGCTGACCGAACAGTGTGTCACGAGATGACCTCAGCAGAGCTTACTTTCCCACTGGCGAGGTGGGAGACGACTCCGGTCAATGTGGGTTTGGTCTCCGAGCGGTCGCTCTATCTCCTACCCTTCCGCACACAACATATGGTGGTCCTCACCTATCACTTGGCTAAATATGGAGGTACCGTGCTCGATCCCGCTGTGCGGGAGGCCCAACCAGACCGAGAGGAGTTCTTTATGTTGGGTTTAAGCGACGTGAGTCAGCCGCTACGAACACTGCAGAACAGTCAATTTTTTCAGGTGGTTTCGTGTATGGGCACATGGCGCACCGGGTCCAAGCTTGAAATGCTGGAAGTCCACCACGCACAGAAAAAATGCTGCAAACAATCCTGACGAGAATCCAGGCCGGCCCCTGATTTGCTCCAAGTTGAATAATCATAGAGAGTCTCGAAACGCCTTTTTTGTTTTAGCTATACACGAAGCACTTCAGTAACAAGCAGAAGGTATCTGGCACCACTTGGGACCGCTCCCGCAGCCTACAAGGTGTACCTGAAACCCTCCTTGCCCTCGATAACCAATTTTCCCTGATCAGCTTTGTGGTTTTGCCGTCTGAAGATGAGAAAGTTCTTGCATATCAACACCACGGTCAGCGCTTGCACAGCAATCACAGTGTCGAGGCCGGGTCTGTAACCTGGAGCGTCCTTTTGCGCGAAGGCATTACTCGCAATCATCCCGCCAATACCGCCACCAGAGATCATCACAGCTGAGCCAACAGCACGCTTGGTCTGCCCAATGATATTGTTGTGTTGATAGCTGAAGATGGCAGGGATACTTGCATTATAGGTCGCTAGACCCAAGTACACGCCGACGTAGCGGGTCGTGACACCTTTGGCATAACCCATCCTGCAGAGAAGGTAAGCAGCAGAAACGAGAGCGTATGGGCGCGGGGGCTGTACATACATGCTCACTCCGATTATCGTCATGACTGCATTGAAGAGAATGATTGGACCGCGAGTCATGTAACGGTCGCCAATATATGCTGTTATGAACATCCACTGCACATGGTGTTAGCTGCTAGCTCCGATGGAACCTCGATTGCAACTCACGATGGCGGCGAGAACGTAAGGCGGGAATATCAGGACGTAGGTCATCTCGATCGAATACTCCATCTGCCCGTGAAGAATGAGAGGTAAAAAGTATGCAAAAGAATAGGCGACAGTGTTCTGACCATGTCAATTAGCAACTGTACAATACGTCAAATTTGTCAGAAGGACAACGTACATTGCAGAGAAGCAATAAGAAGCAGTCCCACAACTTCCAGTCCTTCAGAGCAGAAAGGACGGTTTTCAAGGAGAATCTTTCGGGTAAGGCATCTCCACGGTCGCGCTCGATGCGGTCGAGTATGACGGTGACTTCTTCGGGCGTTAGAAAAGCCCGGATTCCAAGCTTGCTGGGCTGCGCGGCTTTGTCTGGGAAGTCGAGAAGGAAAAGCAATACGAGCATTGCCACTACACAAGTGATAATGCCCTCTATAGCAAGATGATAGTTAGAATCGAGGCTAAGAGGATAATTTGCTGGGTTGGTACGCGAGCAATGAGGGCGTGGCGGAAGGTTCGACGCAACATACCAAAGATGAAAATCCAAGACCAGCCTGCAACACCTCCAAGTCCGTCGGCTTTGGAGAGGCCATATGCCAGCATATTAGACAGGCCGGAAATAAGCATACCTGCTCCGTAGAAGGCACTGAATCGGACCTGTACTTCGTGTCGAATATACCAGCACGACAGCAAGAAAATCAAACCAGGAAAGAGGCCTCCCTCCAGCAAGCCAAAGATGATTCGCATAAAGAGAAGCTCGCCCCAGGTCTTGCAGAAGCCCATTCCGATGGTCAGCACGCCCCACAAGAAGCCAATGATTCCGAGAAAAGTGGCAGCCCCGGTTTTCCTCATGACGAAGTTGGCCGGGAAATCACTGAGGATGTAGCCGACGAAGAATATCATCGTGATGATCGAGTATCGGTCGCCCTTGGAGAGGCCTAGTGCCTTGTCCATTCCAGCAAGTCGAGCGTTGGACAAGTTGAGACGGTCGATCAGTGAGGAGGCATAGAGTGCCCCAGCTAGTGGGAGAAGTCTCCAGTCAACTTTGCGTCTGATTCTTTTCTCGACTTGCGTGAGGCTTGGAGACACTTCAGTTTCCACAGACACTGTTTTTTGATCTGCCATACCCTCACGGCTGGCGAGCTCGTAGCCCGAAAGTCCTTCGATGTGAGTGAGTTCTGGAGACATGGCTTTGGCAGATGATGTGGTATTTGTGGTCATGGTGACTGCAACTGGGGATGAGCAACGAGCAATAGAGGGACTTGACACAGTAGTTGTTCCTTGCAAACAACACACCAAGAAGATCCAGTATGATGTGCTGTATTTCCTCGCGAACCCCGGAGGGGTGGGAGGTGCTTTTATGTCTGTTACAGGGACACTGAGTCAATTCCCCATGGAGAGCTGGCAAGGAGGGGTCGTCTCGATGAGAATCAGGCTCCTCACAGTCTCGAATGAACAACGACACAAAACATTAGGAAGCTGGCTCGGAATGCTGGGTGGGTTGAGTTTTAGGCATTTCCAGAATAGGCAATGCCGAGATGTCTGCGAATCAAAACCCTTACACGGTTCAGCCACCCATTCCAGGCTATACTCGGAACCGTTTTACCCTCGGTACTTTGGACAGAGTTAAAGACCGAGTTTGGAATGATGTCCTGCTTTTCAATCTCCTCTGCGCCAGGAAGACGTAATCGAGTTGTTGCAAGGCTTGTCATGACTTGATGAGAAAAATTGTCTCTCTGGCGACGGAAAGAATCAAACAACTTCGTCCCCTCTCATATTTGACCTTCGTCCATTTTCGCGGGGGTAAAAATTGTGTAAAGGAGTATCAACGGACCTTTTATTCTTTCATCTGCCCCCCGCGAGTTTTCGACGCTTTGTCGGGAAGTACTCCTGCAGACGAGATGTCCCCTTTTCATCTTGAGGGCCACGGTGTACAGCTTATACCTCAGCACGTAGAAGCACTCGTCGGCTGTCCGGAACCTACAATGGCCAACGGCCTTGCATCTACGACTGAAAGCGTCCTGTGCAGCGATGAGAAAATAGGTTATCACGAAGCAACACGCTTTGGAGGAGACTATCTCGCAACCAACATCGCCAAAGTGGTGGCTCAGAATCCTGGCCTTGGCCGCAGTCTTCTTGACAATCTTTCGCAAAAGTTGGGCATGACGAACCTCAGCTACCGAGAATGGGGGCTTGTGACCATTGCCACCCTGACTGCCGTGGGCGACACGGGTGACCAATTAAAAGTGTACGTCGAAGGAGCAATCAGAAATGGAGCAACAAGAGAGGAGATCATGGATGTCTTTTCACACGCACATGGCTTCGTTGGCGCGCCACGTGCGGTGAATGCCGTGAGAAGCACGTGGGATATTCTATTCTCACTGCAGCCACAGAACCCTGAGGGTTACATGGAGAGCATAATCCGGCTAGGAGACCACGAAACCCTCGTCCGTGACAGCCACGGTCCAGGAACGCCGATCGTTTTGATCCACGCTCTGAGCATGGATGGCAGGATGTGGCGGAAAGTCTTGCCGCAGCTGGCAACGACTGGAGCTCGCGTCATCGCCTATGATCTTCGCGGGCATGGTCACGCACGGGGAGCACCGTTGACGCGTAATCTTGAACATCTATGCTCCGACCTCGAGCTTCTTCTTGACACATTAGACATCAAAACGGCGGATATCTACGGAGCGTCCTATGGCGGAGCGGTAGCACAATACTTTGCCCTGGACTACCCCCGTCGTACACGATCACTGGCCGTACTAGCCAGCGCTGCCAAGGCTACAGAAGTCCTAGCATCAAGAGCAACACGGGCCGAGCAAGATGGACTGGACTCTTTGTTGGCCGAGTCTGTGATCCGATGGTTCCTGCCCGAGACGATTGCTGAGGACACCTGGTGTGTACGCTACGCCCGAGGGTGCGTCCGACGCGCTCGGGTGGAAGATTGGGCCGCCGCGTGGAGGGCAATGGCCAAGTTGGACTGCCTGGACAGACTGCAGGAACTCAGAATTCCTGTTTTGTCATTGTCCGGAAAGCAAGACTTATCCTCCACTCCGCCGATGATGAAGGCCATTGTAGACGCGTGCAAAAATACGGATGCCGAATTCGTCGAAGTTGACCCAGGCACACACATGATGGTTATGGAGCAGGCGGAGGCAGTAGCCGACAAGCTTGTCATATTTCGTGAGAAGGTCGACGGTGCTGCGAGCTGAGCGTCCAAACTCTTGTTTTGCGTAACCTCGAACTCACACCCTGTCCGATAGCAACGCGAAGCAGAGGCCTATGGGCTTTACTTTATGTCGTGCAATGATTACTAGCAGACAACGAGAGCCCTTGAAAGTGGATTGGCAAAAAGAGAAAGCATCCTCTCACATGTAGTATAGAATCCAGAGTCTTCGCCAGGGGGTTCTAACTTGGGGACGTCTAGGGGCACCAATAACATTGATCATTTGGACACAGGTGCCAGATTCAAAAATTTCCAACAATAACTTGTATGGCGACGGATTAATATTGAGACTTTCCAGAACAACAACAGCGCTACTATTCTTACGACTTATAGTCTATGTAGCGCTCTATGGGAAGATTCATACCCCTGGTCGGCGTCCCAAAGGCTCTATGTCCGAGCGGTTGCCTTCGACGTAAGTGGCAACTCGCTAAGACAGACTCGGACAGTCCGTCGAGGAGAGATACTGCGAACGGTCCGGGCTCGGTTCGAGCGACGACGACGAGGACAGTGCAACAGACTTCGGCCATCATTGCAGTGTGCTTTGCTGGCGCCGCCATATTGATCGGGATTGGGGTTGGCTTCTTCGCCGCCGTGCCGTACTTTCGGAAGTACTTGCATTACAATCAGATCCGAGGAGGACGGGAGCTGGAGGATAAGATCATGTTCGACGAGTCGAAAGTGGAGGATCCTACCAATCTGGGGTTGTGCCCTCGGAGATGATCTTGACGACGACGTGCCCTCGGAACTGCAAGATCCCCCAACAGTTGGTCGAATCATTATTTCCCGTTGTGGAATTATTCCCTCGGTACATCAAACCCGGGCCAGGCATCGACCATCTGGGACATGTAGTATTTAGCGCACCACTTTGGGGCCCAGATTGGTGCGTCTGGCCACAAAGGATCCAGGACGATATTGCATAGCTGTATGAATCCTGGTTCCGTTTAAGTCTTTGTCTCTGTACGTGCTTGCCGAGCAAGTCTTGGGCGGATTTAGTCGTGGCGCATAATAAGTGTCTTTATAGGCAGGGCTTGACAGGAGTCTGTAAAACGTCGTCCTTCTCTACACAGCATATTTTCCATAGCCACCAGAGTCGTGCTCAGTAAAGGATATCAAGCATGTCGTCAGAAGCACCTATTCTTGTTCAAGCACCTCCTGATCTGTCCTTAAAACCGCAACAAACAAACGGTGAAAGTATACCAAAAGCGCCGAAGGTACATGAGAATGACTGGTATCAATCGGTGTTCTCATCGGATGGCTACAGCATTCAGGAGCAACCACTGCACGCGTGCCGACCAATGCGTATGTTGATTGTAGGCGCCGGAGCAGCCGGTCTACAGATTGCGTACAAGGCTTTAAGGCAGCTATCGAGAGTAACATTCACCATATACGAAAAGAACGCGGACGTGGGCGGCACCTGGCTAGAGAATCGCTATCCTGGTTGTACTTGCGACATCCCCAGTCACTCTTATCAGTTCAGTTTCTGGCGCAACCCTGACTGGCAGAGTTATTATGCCGGTGCAGAAGAGATCAGACAATATCTCAAAACCTTCGCGGTACAGAATGGCCTAGAGGAGTTCATCCAGTTTCGTCACACTGTCCAGGAGACTCGCTGGGACCAGGACAAAGGTGTCTGGCGATTGAAAGGCCGACGACCGGACGGAACCGAGTTCTGCGACGAAGGTGAAATCTTGGCTTCCTGTCACGGCGTCCTAAAGTATGTTTTTCCCACGAACCCCCGTTTCCAGTGCATGTTAGTGCTAATGGTACATGCAGTTCATGGAAGTATCCAGACATTCCGGGGATTGATGCATACAAAGGCCACGTAGTACACAGTGCCGCATGGAACGATAATGTGGCTTTGACTGGCAAACGAGTGGCGGTTGTAGGTGGAGGTTCATCTGCAGTTCAGATCATACCTTCGATCCAGCCCCATGTTGGAAAGTTACATGCATTCCTAAGGTCCCCGGTATGGATCACGGCAGGATTTGGCGCGAAGCATGCCGCACCTGGAGGTGTCAATTTCGACTGTAAGTGGTCTTTTCGCGGCCCCAAGAGGTTCCCTGACGAGGTTCTCTGTGCGTCGATGCAGATACCAAAGAGCAGAAAGAGCAATTCGCTCGTGATGAAGGCACCCTGGATCAGTACTGTCGCGATGTCGAAGGAGAGCTGAACAAGCGCTTCACTTTGGTGAGATTTGCCTGGCGTAGTTTGAAAAGCCATTAAAACTGACACCTCGCCAGATGCATCTGGACAGTGTCGATCAGACGAAATCTCGAGAATACGTCGCCCAGAGCATGTTCCAGAAGCTTGCCGGCGACCCCCGCTTGACCAGTCATCTTATCCCCAAGTACGCGTTGGGCTGTCGGCGGATGACACCAGGCTCGGACTATTTGCAGTCTCTCCGAAAGTCCAATGTCGAGGTCGTCTTTCAATCTGTGACAGAGGTGACCGAGACCGGGCTCGTAGATGCTTCCGGCAACCATACAGAAGTGGACGTTATCGTGTTCGCAACTGGGTTTGACACTAGCTTTACGCCATCTTACACAGTCTTGGGCCAGAATGGGGTGGACTTGCGAGAGCAGTGGAAGATCTCACCGAAAGCGTACCTCAGTATAATGGCTGATGGTTTCCCGAACATGTTCCGTAAGTGTGATCTCTGGTCATGATTATCACGGATGTGGGGTTGTGGATGAGAGTGCTAAGTTGGTGCAAACAGACTTTCCCGGACCAAATGGTCCTGCATCCCACGGATCGGTCCTCCCAATTTTGGAGTGGCATACTCGGTATATGTTCAAGGTCATTTCGCACATGCAGCAGACCTCAATCAAGGCGCTTGCACCATCTACTCGAGCGGTGTCAGACTATTATATTCACACGCACGAGCTTCTCAAGCGCACAGCGTGGTCGTCGTAAGTGGCTAGATGGCAAGAAGGTGTTTGATGTGAGAGCTGATTGCGCAAGTGCCTGCCGGTCCTGGTTCAAAAACGGCAAGATCCATGGTCCAGTCACAGCCATCTGGCCCGGAAGCCGTTTGCATTGTTTTGAGGTTCTGAAAGAACCACGCTATGAGGATTTCGACATCGTATATCTGGGAGCAGCAAATAGATTTGCATACCTTGGAAATGGCTATACGGAAACCGAACTAGACGTCCAGGGCAACTCCGTATGGTATTTTGATGTCTTGCGGAGAGAACTGGACCTGGGTGCTGAAGCATTTGCTCCAATCGAGCCTTGGGCACGTGTGAACGGGAAAAACACGTCTAATGGTACAAAGGAGCTATGACCCACGTTGTTAACCATCTTCACCAGTAAAAGGCATGTCAAGCATCTTTTGAAAGTCGTCGAGGCTCCATGGGTCTACCGACAATGGATTTGGAGTATCACCGTACCTGTTGCATAATCAGTCTACCCCGTGCGGGCCCAATACAGGTTGTGGGACTCACAGAGGGTCATTGTACGTTTGTTCCAGATAGAACACAGAGTCGTCCGTTATGTCGAAGGCTTCGGGCTGGAAATAGTCGTTGTTTGTGTCTGAAGCAAATGCGAAGTTGTTGTGCGCATTCGAAGAGTCGCCTTCCGGGTTGCAAACATGAGCATCACCATTCTCTTTTGCTGACTGGTTATCGGAGGTTTTCAGAATGGCTTGCGCAGCTTCGAATAGCTTGAACGTGAAATCTGCGCCCCAGTATGTTTCGCGCAGTTCTGAGACCACCATCATACACTCTCCAAGCTTTGACCAGGCCAGATTTCGGACAAGCTGACGGTTTGACCTACAGTCAAGCAGATGTAGCTGCATTGCTGGTACTATGGCGGTGAGACTAGCATGGTCCGTAAGCATTCAGAACCCAAAGAGAGAACAGCCACCAACTTCATCGGTCTCAAGTAGTGCACCAAGTCAAGCCCAATCAGTCTCTCGACGATACGGTTTGTCCTTGCTGCAGCTGCTCGTGCCTTTTGCAATGCCTCCAGCTTGATAGGATCTTTTGAGCTGTTAGGCGGGCTCTGAAAATCGATAGCGGGCCGATAAAGAACCACCATCGCGGCCCTTCGGATGCGGGTCAGCACAATAAATAACGGTGGAGCGGTGGGTGGAAGCCGCCTACTCTCGAAGCATTTCGAATTGAAGCCGATTCAACGTAATCCAGAGATCTTCGCTTTGGGTCTCTGGATCCATGGGCAGTTGACAGGCCTCAAGTTCAGCTCCATGGGCACGGGAACAGTCATTGTTCAGAACAGACATTGTGGATCGGTATTCAGCTCGTAAGATCTTACCCAAAATATGGCTCAACTCAATAAGCTTAATCCAAATGGTTTCGTGGGCGATCATGGAGGAGGGAAGATACTCATTGGCAATCTCAGGGGCGAGTTGCTCCAGCTCGGCTGTCAGATCCTGTACTTCGGGCATTTGAACATCGCAATCTTCAATGTTGATCCGCATAGGTCGGCCAAGGCCTAACGACAACCAGCGATCTCGCATAAAGCACGACCACCATATCCTTCGGAAAAGTCGTTGCCTGAGTCTTGCGGACTGCTTTGTCACTGCCAGCCGTGGCGTTCGATGGAGGCCCATTACTTGACATAAACCGACTGCAATACCTAGCCAGTGCCAAGGGCCGTTCTTGTCTTCGGCATCGGAATACCAAAACCCGAGGAGCGTGACAGACTGAACCAAGCAGACTTTGTCATCCTCATAGTCGCTGTCATATAAGGCCTGGTGGACAATGATTAGTTTGAAGACAATACTGCAGGTTCAGCGACGCACCTTGGCTTTTGTGTACATTGCACGCTTCAAGCCTTTTCGAGAGGAGGCTCCCGCTGCTTTCAAAGTCTCGGGCGACGAAAACTGAGGAAAAAAGATTAGCTTTGATGCAACCAAGGTTCTGTTGTCTTACATTTGCGGCAGCAAGAAAAACGCTCCATAGCAGGAGGAGATTGATGCTGGAGACTCCTTTCGAGACGTACTGTGATAGGAAGAGACTCGCATCAATGATGGGAAGTAATGGGTGGACATGCTTGAAATAATCTCGAATGAGCGAGTCGCAGCCCTCCATGCTGGGTAACTCGAAGACACCTTTGCTCTGGAGATAGTCCCAATCATGATTTTGCCATATTTTCTGAGGCGGGGCTGGGCTGGTCTGTAACCGCATCGCTGACGCAGTCCTGGGTCTGAGACCAGAACAGATCTCCATCACAGTGTGGACGACGCCTTGTCTATCACCTTGGTCTGTTAGAAGACATCCTTTTTCACGGGGACCATCTATAGATCCTACCGGCATAGAAGAACCGCTCATTGTTAAAAGGACTGTTGATTGTCAGCGCTTCGGCAAAAGTACTGGGATTTTGTCCTTCATCTAAAGTGTGGCCTGCGGCAGGTGCAAGCGGAAAGATCTCGGTCACAGCGCTCTGCTGCACATCCAAATCGCTTGCGCCATGCAAAGTGCCGGACACAGCGTGTGAGGCTATAGGCTGATTTCTGCGTGATGCCGTATCTGATTGCAGTGCCACATCATAAGGCGCCGGCGGTCTGTCAGCGCCAGCAGGAGGATCTTGGGATTCTGGCGTGAGCGTTCGTCGACTTCCCCGTTGAGGTTTATGGCTAAGGGACGATTGCTTAGCCAAAGAATCATGAGACCGACGACGCTCAGAGTATCCCGTGGAACTCACGTATGTTTCTTGCGAGGTAGCACTTCGCACTTAGTCCCATCATGACCACAATTTGTGCATGGATGGCCATAAGTGGTGACGTTACAACGCACCTTTCTCGCCTTGCATCGTTGACAGGCGACAGCCGAGCGGCGTCTTCCCTCGGCCTGCACGAAAGTGAGCGTGTTGCTGCCAGCCCGTGCTGGCATATTCTTTCCACGGACGAAACAATGTTACTTGGAAATGCGGAGACTAGAAGCTAGTATTCGCTCGCCGAAGTAAACGATCCGGCGTGGGAGGATCGTGTGGTGCTGGTGTAAAGTGCTGGGCAAGCTGAGAGTATGGCCGACAAACCACTGAGAGCTGGCCAAGGCGGCAAGGTTCAATACTGTTTGTCTTATAGGCATGACTTTTGGCGGGGTTAGTAAATGATGTATTGACCCCGCGTTGTTAGTGACAGCCGTGCTCGCCCTGCCCCAATGGAGGTCGAATCCACCATCTTCACGCTGCCGAGGTTCCTCCCTCAGCAAGGGAGACTCTCACGCCACCTTAGGGGCGTCAATCCAAAGAAGTATTCATTAGATCTACACCGAGAGAGCAACACTTCCATAATTCCCGAAGCCTACTATTGGCATGAGGAATCACTCGTACGCCATAACAGACCCTTGTCGTCCTCGGACAGTTCATATATCCGCAGTACATGCTCAGTCCGCGAGCGACATTGGCGATTCCTGCGTCACTCCCATCCAGCCTCTGTGATCAATTGCAAGGCAAAGGGAACACAGATCCAAAAGATCAAACCGGTGGTTGGCAACGTGATACTACCAAGTACATAAGCAGCTCAAGCGGAAGTGATCCGGTAATAATATGGTAATAAAAGGTCGTGGGATGAGACAAGGGATAGTAAAATGACTTTCGAGACCCAGTAATCGAGCAGTGAACAAGAGGCCACAGGGACTACAAGGACGTGCCTATAGTCCCGAGCCGAATCTTGACCATCGTGCTTAGCATAACGGAACTATCGCATTCCGGTCAACCATTTCTGAAAAACTGCGCATTCTTTCCCTGCACGACATTCCAAAATCCAATTCTTAAGTTAGAGCCTCAAAATTTTGTTTCTGCTGCTGGCCCGAGGACAGGTAGTTGACTGTCCACTCCCACAGATCCTCTTGCTTCTTCTGGTCGTAGCTGTCCGTACTGGACGGGATCTGCTTCCTCCCCTCATAGTACTTCCCACTTGTATCACTGTCATCTAACGCTACCCAGGCCAAATTCCCCCCCGACTCCTCCGGTGTATGAACGTTCGGCGTCAACAATCGTCGCAAAAGGGGAAGTAGCGCCGGCAGGACTTTATTCCATACAAATCGGAGGAAAAAGCCATAATCTCTCGCCAACCCTGTTCCAGGCATAAGTCCAGGGTCGAAAGCAACGACTGTCCATTTCTTGTTGACACGGGAGAGACGTCGGTCCAAAGCGTACGTCCACAAGACATTGCACAATTTACTGGTCGAATAGCGTTGGCGGCCATCGTTTTTGAGTGTTGCAGGGGTAGGATGAGCGAGTTCTTCGGCAGTGTCGTACTTTGCATCGGGCAAACCACTCTTCTGAGCTGGGTCATGGGTGCCGCTTGAGGTGACCACAATACGGGCTTCCTCTGCCATGTAGGGCTGGATGAGGTGGAAAAGAAGTGCGTGGCCAACATGATTGATGCCGAAGGTCGATTCGAGTCCATCTGTCGTGTATGAGACCTCCCCTGGGAACTGAAGGCCTGCGTTGAGCAAGAGCACCGAGATTGGAGCCAACTTTTTCTCTGCCCAGGCATTGACAAAAGAGCGGACGCTTTTAATGTTTCCAAGGTCTAGTGGCATAAACTGCACATTTCGCTGGCCCAGTTTTGTGTTGATCGCATCCGCAGCCTTGTCCGGATCCTTGCGTGATGCTATCACAATGAAGGTGTCAGGACGGCGTTTGGCGATTGTGGTGGCGGCATGAAAGCCTAGACCGGATGTTCCGCCAGTGATGAGGATCGATCTGGAGACTTGAGACATCTTGAATGCGTGGAAGAGTGTTGGTGTTCAATGACCAGGAGGTCGATGTATGCGCGAGGCTGAATAGTTATACCGATTGTTGACCGGGACAGAGTTGGACCGCCGAAAACAGATTCTTGCCGTTTTGGGAAAGTCCTTAAGACCGCTCCATCGTGCACAGACTCCACCAGGCTCAACCATTGAGCCGCGTTATTAATGCTTTGGCCATAACAAAAATCTGGGGGGAGCAAGATGAGATTCGCGACATTTGCGACATTTACTCTTCTTTGTTTGTGCTTTGTTTGACCCAATATAGTAGCCCACTCTTCTGAGTCTCTTCGAGCGTTCGCGGTCCAGTCATGCAACGGAGAGATCCAATACACCACACATTTTGATCGAAGGCTACAGGTGAGATTACACGCAAGGTGCAAAAAGATGTTCCTCTTCGCGAAGACACCCCAAGCAGCGCATCCTACAAGAACCACAATCATCGATATGCTATGTGTCTTGCTTACCATGTCTGGGCTTCTTTGTCCGAATATAACACCCCGTCAAAGGTCATTGTACTGATATAGCCAACTTGAACAATGTGAACAAGGCATCTCGAGTCACGTGGCCGAGTTTGGCTTTGTCGCGAGGCTGAACTTGAAAGGAGTATGGCTGCAGCTCATCTCTTTGTCACTGATTCGCGCGATCAATGGACGCCCGCGCCTCGCGCAGATGTATTTCACCCCGACTATCCTCGCATCTCTTCCTAATCTTTCTCAAATATATACAAATCTATTTCCTACCAACCACATCTCTTTGGTAACCAAAAACTACAGGCCGAAAATGGCTCCCAAGCAGAACAAGACTCCTGGAGCAGGTAACAAACGTAAACGAAACTCTAGCACCAACCCTTCCACTCCCGCATCTAGTACTAACACTCCTAACAACGCGCAGGGTTCTCGATCGAATCGTCCATCCAATATTAGTCGGATTACGAGGGAGCACAGAATTGACACCTTCCGCCAGCGGCTCTATCCTCAAGTCACTACTCGGAGAGTCATAGAAGTCTTACTCGAAACCAACGATGGGAATGTCGATGCTGCATACAATCAGTACATGGCTGCTAGAAGAGCAATTCTTGCCAATCTAGGTCATCCTACAGCCACCCAGGTTAACGCTAGTACTTCCAGCGACAGCGACATCGAGACCGAGGAAGACGCTGGCGAGGAGAGCGACAAGCAGGGTGAAAATGGGGAGACAACAGCAGAGCAGGTCCAGGCCCAGAAAGAGACTAAAAAGCTCCTAACTGAAACAGATATCCCTTTCAACGCAAACACTGAACAAGAACGTCGAGATGCAGCTTTCACCCTCCGCGAACATGTCCGAGAGTCGACCCTGTACACCGAAACACTTACTCGCACCGAAGCCATTCTGTGGAACTACCTTCAAGAGTGGGATATTGCCACAGCTCAAGAGACCTTCCAAAATGTCAACCACGTTAGACGTCAACTCGCAAGAATCTTTGACCAAATGAGAACCCCACTGCAACGTGACGTTGTGCACGTCAAGACCGCTGGTACTGGAAGCAAACCGCGTAAACAAGCTGCCGTCGACCCCAAGGAGGCTGAGACTGACGCCAATGAGGAGGAAGAAGAGGTTGATGATGAAGCGACAAAGGCGAAACGAGCAGCAGATGAGGAGCTCAAGAGAGTGTCAATGGCCCAAGATGAGAGGTTGGCAGAGTTCATTAACATCACTGGCCGTCCAGACTGGTACTCGCTACTCCTGACCCTTCAAATGCACAACTGGAACCTCGTAGGAGCAGTCGAGCATTGGTACAGAGAAGGAATACCACCCTATACAGGTCGACCAAAACGTCACACGGCCAGGCTAGCGGCGGACGAGGGCATGAGAGTTGGTTTGAACGGAAAGCGCATGGAGAAGCCCAGCCCAGAGGATTGTATACCATCGAACATGGAAGAAGTGGACGATGATCAGTGGCGAGACGAAGATGACTTCTTCGATCCCGAAGAGGAAGGAGAAAGTGATCTGTCAGAGACACCACCACCAGCAGCAACATCGCAAAGCAACAACGAGAGAGAACGTGACCGCAAAGCAGGGTTCGCTCTCAACACTCTCACCAGACTCCCGCACAAAGGAATGCCCAATCCACGAAGATTTGTGTTCGAATACATCCAGAACGGCACCTACCGTCACAACGTCTTCCAGCATGAGAGCTTTTACTTTCCAGAGCGTGGTGAAGACGAAAACAGGCCGGCGAAAAGCAAAAGACAACCCAGAAAGCCCAAAGATACCCCCGTCCCCTTCGACTGGAACAATGGGTCACACATCACAAAGTTGACCAACTGGTACCGACAGAACAGTATCCGAGTCGGCGGCGCACTCCGACGAGGAGCCCATCAAACCTGGTCCGACGCCGAGCGCCAGTGGCTATACGACCGCATGGTGGAACTCTTCCAGAAAACCAAGCTGGATCACCCCAAAATGTCGGATGACGAAATCAAGAAGACCATGTACGTCAGCGACGAGACCAAAAAAGCGTGGGAGGAGAGTTACAACAACGAATTCGTGGGTACCCAGCAGCCCGATGGCATTCGCAAGGCGCGTAACGCGGCGGCGCTAATGACCATGCGCGCTCGGGATGCGCGTATCTGCGAGGAATTTAAAATCAACCCTGACAAAACGTACTTTGCCCGACCCAGGAACCGAAGAAATAACGAACGTGTCGGACGTCGCGAAGCTCGTACAGCGGAGAACGATCCATACGGACAATATGAATTCACGGCCGCCGAGGATCTCGATTTGGAGGGGTACATGAGAACAACCACGTTCATCGAGCAGGTTAATTTCGAGCACGATGCTCAGCTCAGTCTCAATGACCAAACCCATTGGTTCTGGGGTCGTGTTTTGGGAGCTATCACCGAGTTCTACAGCACTCATCAGACCGTCCAGGATCAGGCCGTAGCCATGGAGTTCTTGAACTGGGTCGGCGTGCCTGAGATCGATGTCATGACCATGTCGGAGGAAGAGGTTCTTGCTGCGATTCGAAGGATTCGTGATGTCGCACCATTGACTACAGAAGATATTGAGATGGAAGACGATGACGAGGACGAGGATGAGGACAACAATACGGAGTCTCCTCGTAAGGTTCCAGAGGGTGAGCCGCCTTCTCAAGCTCCACAAGATGATGACGAGCCGCCTGCGAAGAAACAGAGACTTGAGTAAGCGAGAGGAATTGTGTTGCTTCGCAGGGAATCTGTTGTCTTGAAAGGTGTCTGTATTACGAGCTGGACTCGTGGAGGAACCTCTTGCTATAAATGATTTGTGGGTATCTGGATGGATGACTATGGTACAGGATTGTTGGATACACTGACATTGTACAATGTAATTGACTTTGAACATGCCTTCGTTTCTAGCCACAGACAAGAGCGGCTTTCGGAGTTTCATTCGAAGTGTTGTGAGAAGGAGTAGATTGACCATCCAGTTCATCGCTTCGTTGTATTGGATCGGACTCGGTCTCGGTAACTTCATTCATGGTTATTTTGGCGGCTTCCTTTCTGCTGATTTTCAGGGCGCCCGATTTGATGGCTTCTTCCGGCAAGGGCCGTATATACGGCTGACACACCCACCAGGGCCTCTTGTAAATTGCTTCTGTTTTCTGCTTCGGTGTCATCTCTTGTTCCGAGACAGTTTCGGGCTCGGGAACCGATTCTTTCGAGGCCGCTGGTTCTTCCGCTCGATCGAGTGCGTTCCTAACAGCCTCTTCGACCATGGCGAGTACTCGCTCAAAGCCGTCCATGTCACCACACTTCGTCCTGGCCAGGGTATCTCGGATATCCGTGTATTTGGAGATTAAAGGTCTTAGGAGCTGGAACAGGTGACCTTGCATCGCTTTCAGGTTCGGGTCTAGTTTGGACTTTTGGCTGTCGCGCTTGCGCTTCTTGTTGTTGATCGGCTGATTTTCGTCCGACGAACTCTTCTTTCCCTCCAGATTTTCCTTCGAGTCTCCGGGTATGTACAAGGGTGGGCGTCCAGGCGCCGGTTTTTCGAGAGAGTATGTATAGATGATGTCCATGTAGCGTCTGAAAACTGCATCGACGCGGTATCCACCTTTCCCATCAGTGTCGTACCAGTACTCTCGCGGGTTATGCTGTTCTGGCGGCTGAGCAAAAATTGTAGGGTCGGACAAATTTCCTTCGGCGCTCATGATGCCGTCAGCACCTGTGGCTGCTAGACATGCTTCGACGTCTCCAGAATTCAGAATGTTGCCGTTGGCAAACAGTACTGTTTCGGGCGGCAAGTTATCCCGTAAGTAGCGTATCATAGACCAGTCCGCAAGGCCGGTGTTGTGGCCCTTCTGCTCCCGCCTCCGGCCGTGGACAGTTAATATGCTCGCACCTGCTGACAGTATCATCTTCGCATACTCGAGTGTCTTTTCGGGTGTCTCTAAAATCCTCATCTTCGCCGTTACCGGCACGGACAACTCATTGTGTAGCTTGTTGATCATCTTGTAGATGCTGGCCCAATCTTCTTGTAGAAACGCCCCATAGTGACCAGCTCTAGCGATGCCCTGTGGACATCCCAAGTTCAAGTCCACCGCATCACAGTAGGGAGCGACATACTCGGCTGCTTCTAGCAGATCTTCCGGCTTGTTTGCGCAGAACTGTACGAACAGCGGCCTGTCAATCTTTGGGTTTCCATCCATCCAAGGAGTCGCAGTAGATTTGTTCTTCGACGTAAGACTCTCCTTGGTGGGTTTAAAGTGGTCATCTCGAACTCGCGGCGTCTGCCCGAAAAGACGGGCATGGAACATAGGTGTGTAGGCTAGCAAGGACTTTGAACGCTCTTCATTCAAAAAGGATCGGGTGAGAAGTCTCCAAGCCTGGGGAACGAGTCAACAATGATCGACGAAGGAGCGAAAGGGTGGTGGGAAGGACGCACAAACTCTGAACGGTCAACCATGGGGGCAACGATCATCTTAGGACTTCCAATACTCTCGTAGAAGGCTCGGCCGAAGAGCTTCGCAGAGGGTTGGCTTTCGCCAGAGAGACTCGCTTGCGCCATGGTTCGTCGACCCAGTTGCGACAGACCGTTTGCGATCCAGGTGGAAACTGGCCTGTTCATAAGCACATTTCGAGTCTACGGGGGTTTTCTCGTGGCGCGTACGTCGCCAGCTGCGGTCAGACACGAGCACACCAGGAGGAATGCGACAGCAGAGAGGGCGTAAGAGACTCAAAAATAAAATCATCGTCAACTACGTCTTGGGGCCAATACTGGACCGCATATCTACAGCTTATCGCCACGTGACTGGTTCGGAAAAGTTGCCAATGCTATCACTCGATCTTATTGTCAGTCTCATGTCTTCATCCTCTTGCAACACTTTTGCAGAGACTGTTTTATGCTGTTTCATCTAAAGGCCCGATCAAGCAGCAAGCTAATTTCACTTGCGGATGCTCTGGGGCTTGTCTGCCATCCCTCGGCTGCGCGGTCGCGTATTCCTTCTTGACCTCTAGCTGGGTGCAATCCGCCATTCAAGTTCTGACAAGGCAGACCTCAATCACACAGTCATGGAAAGTGTTTTCATGACTGATGCTAGTCACATCCGTTGACCTCTGGCCTATTCTGACAGACCAAGCTGCCAAATGAGTCACTAAGGTCCATTGCACACACGTCAGGTTCTCCAGGGTATGAGATCTCGGCTTGTTCGTTGTTATTCAACGCCCAAACAGGTTCGTTGCAATCTGCGTCACTGCTCATATCATTAGCTTCACCCAACTCGACCATTGCAGGGCAATGATCTGTCCTGGGGCCCCTGTACCTGAAGAGCATGCAATAAGTCCCTTCGTCGGGCCCTATTGAGCTGACCGACCGATTCTGTTGAAACGCGGACATCAGCAATTTGTCCCTCAAATGTCCAATTGTCGAGTGGACTACAGTAGTCTGGAGTATGACCACTTACCCCGTTACTCGTCAACGCAATGCACACATTCGAAGGAAAGAGGTCGTGTACACAAAGTCCTTGCCATCCTGGCACATTGCAATAATAGACCTACCATTATCAGTTACGCAGAAAACTCGTGGGGCTTGTTATGGTCTTGACCTACGCCACAAGTGCCAGTCACAGTTTGTGCGGTGTTGCAGGTATTCGCGAGACGTGTGGCTGTTGCAACAAGTGCCACAATGCTGCAAATCCATGTCATTCTCGGATCGGCAAGGCTTTGAAGAATGTGCAGCCAGACAAGGGGGCACTTATTTGTATGACTACCCCTGAGAGGGTTGTTTGTACACCATCAGGTTGCTTTCCCCGCAATTGCATTACCATTCAATTCCTGGAGCCTTTTTTCGGATTCTTGCAAGCATTTGACAAATATTCACAGAAACTTCCCAATAAAATGAGGATTCAGCATCTGCTCGGGATCAAGTGTCCGGTCAAGCAAACCACAACCATCAACGTCAAAACGCCCACTTGATGCCCGAGCCCCTCACGTCGACGTGGTGCACAACCGCTTCTCAGGTTGAATCATTGCGCCAGGTCTACACTTCCGTCTTTCGAGCAAACATTAGCTTCTTCCAGTTCGGTGAGGCCGCTGCCAAAGATTCTGTCGATTCTTTTCTCTCGATCCCAGACGGTCACCTGGTCTCCAGCGCCGTTGTCTTGCTTGAAATATTTGATGCGATGCTGTGGGATCCATTCTTCTTCGGTGAACTCGGAGACCCAAGTGGATGCTGGTATTTCCTTGATTCCAGAAAACCGCTCGAGGTAGCCGATGGTGAACTTTGAGGCATCGAGACTATCATCCCAATGCAAGCGGTCCAACACATCTGGAGAATGGAACATGAACAACAGCCTTTGCCAGAGGAACAGTCACTTTACCTACCTTGGGCTGATCTCATCTTTGGGGCTGTCGCTGACAGTGTCGTCGGTACCTTTGCGGTCCTTTCGCGCCGCCGAGGTCTGGCATAGTGTTGCAACTCTTCTGACCTTCTGAAGTTGTCTTTCTCTTCTTGCTCCTCCTCCTCCTGGATCTCTCGAAGATGTCTCTCTGCAATACTTCTGAGCTCCTGAATGGTATTTAATGGGGCCTCAACCGCTCGCGCTGACGCTTCAGCCATAAGGAGCTTTCAGTACTAGAGGGGCTAGCTTTGCCTGCGATGGTTCTAAGAACATTCTTGAAGTGGGTTTGGTAGATATAGGCACGGTAAAATCGTGGGGATCATTGTGGCGGAGCTCCCACTGAAGAGTCACGGATTAGTACTATTATATACTTGCTTTGCAGTTGTGTTAGATGGCTCGAAATCGGTCTCTCACAGTCCGTGTTAGTGTGGCAGCAGATTGGATGCATACCGCAAGGCTTAAGAGGAGGAGAGAAAGTGGGCATGGTCTGAGTCACCGGTCTTGGGGCTGTGTCATCAAGTATGCCTGGCGGAAAGCGATATTGGCCAATGTGATATCTAGACCTGCACATCAAAGGCACACTCATTCATCAGCCTGTCGCTGCATGACTAGGAAGAAAGTTCTTTGATGATCCACCACACACAGTAAAGTGCACATTGGAGATGGCCATCTCGTTCCGACATCGATCGCTCTCAACGCCTCACCTTGTCCTGTTGAACAGCTTGGAGACGACCACCCACATCGCCCCTCTGCACATCCATTCACGTAAGTGCTCGCCAGTCTACGCAACGCGTTTAGAAACCGGCAAAGCTTCCATTCTGAACATTTTCTATACATTCGCCAAGCGGTTCCCATTTGAGATTGTACATAGACCTTCATTTCAGTTTCTCAAGCATAGGAGCCTGCCGACAGGTCAGTTCATTATTGACATAGCGAACCCGTTCAGGAGTGATTGCTTTCTAGACAAAGCAGACCCAGTATCCATGACTGCTGGAAATGTAAACTTTGAAGATGGAGTTGATGGTAATGACCCACTGCAAGAAGCATTATGACGCCCAGAGTCCAGGCAAAGACCGAGGTTGGCCCGATTTCTCTCGGTTCGGCTGCTTGCTTGACATTTATCGTCCTCGCAGGTGACACCGAAGACTTTCGAAATGAGCACCAGGGACGTCTGAAAGGACTCAAGGAGAATCCAGAGAATGTTCTTGGGCCGGGTCAGCTGCAGACTGTCCCTCAAGCCATCTCGACCCGGGATCTTCAGGGTGGCATACTGGAAATCAATATCTCAATTTCGAGTAGTCGAGCATGTTATACCGGCTCAGCATACAAGACACTGGCCGAGAGGTACTGAAGTCGGCTACGAAAATGCTTTGAAGATTGCAGTGAAGCAATATGTCCCAAAGAGCAATGGAACCCCCCAGCCTGGAGACATCACCTTTATTGCTGCTCATGCCAACGGCTTTCCAAAAGTAAGTGGCTTGAAACAGTGTGTTGTTCATTTCTAAGACATTGAAGGAGCTTTATGAGCCCCTGTTCGAAGACTTGCAAGAAAGGCTGAGCATTCTCGGGCGAAGGATACGTGGTATCTGGATCGCCGATATTGCTCACCAAGGTCAAAGTGGCATACTCAACGAAGAAGCCTTAGGGAACGATCGTACGTCAAGCATGAGAGGCTCTGCCCTTTTACTGATGCAGAACAAGCCAATTGGTGGGACTTTGCGAGGGATCTCCTATTCTTGATCAACCAGAAGCAGGAGGAAATGCCTCAGCCGCTTGTCGGGATCGGCCATAGCATGGGAGGATCACAATTGTATGAACGACAGCAAGAGCACACACATGGCTGACTTGTGTAGGGCTCAGCTTTCCTTGCTCCATCCTGGCTTATTGCAAGCTCTTATCCTGATTGATCCGGTCATTCAGACCGAGAATCCCAGCAAAGCATTCGCCAAAGCCTCGACATACCGACGTGACCTTTGGCAATCGAGGAAAGAGGCTGCACAAAGTTTTGCTAATAGCAAATTCTATCAAGCATGGGATCCACGCGTGCTTGAGAGATGGGTCAAGTATGGCCTGAGGGACCTACCAACTGAACTCTACCCTAGAAGGGGAGACGGCCAAGAACCTCCAGTGACCCTGACCACCACCAAGGCACAAGAAGTCTTTTCGTACTTGAGACCGAAGTACTACGGATCTCTGGGCATGTCCCCTGAGTGCGACCGTGACGTATACGGCGACATGCATCCGGACGATATCGAGAAAGATTATCCATTCTATCGTCCAGAACCTGCAGAGATCCTCCGCCGGCTACCTGAGCTAAAGCCACCCACCCTATATATCTTTGGGAAGTCCTCAGAGCTTGCAACACCAGCCCTTCGAAGAAAGAAGATCGAGACTACTGGAGTTGGAGTTGGAGGCAGTGGCGGAGAGCCAGCAGGTAGGGTCAAAGAAGTGGTGCTGGACTGTGGCCATCTCGTACCCATGGAAAAGGTCAATGCCTGTGCAGAAGCTGCTGCTTCCTTCACGGCGTCGGAGATAGGGCGCTGGCAAGAAAAGACCCAGGAATGGCAACGACGATGGCTTGAAAGGCCTAGGAAGGAAAGAATTGGCATGGACGACAAATGGAGAGAGATGATAGGGCCGAAAGCACAACGTCCTTGATGAAAGAACAAGGACTTCAGGCTCGGAAGGGTATGACACATTCCTAGGCTGTGCCAATGTCACCTGAATTGTTGAAGTCTTCGGGATGATTTGAACTTATCATCGCACCTCTCCTCTCGGTGAAGACAGGTGCGACCCGATCGGACGCCGTTCAAAACCCCCGAGGACTTCCCATGAATCGATTGATGGTACGGGGAGAAAATGGAAAGCTGTCAGACAGCGGAGACATGGGCGAAAATTGGATCGCTCGAAATTGTCTTTTGACCGTCATTCAAAGAATTATCTTCTTTGGAAATGATACCTGGGGTAGTCGAGGAAAGTATTCCGAATTGTGGTCACGTGTCAAATTGCGCCTCCTGCGCGAAACAGTTTCTGCATCTTTTGGACAATCTGCGTGGCTTTACTACGACTCCGTCACATCATCATCATCCACGAAGCGCGTTTTCTGTGTACGGTCGAGCAACACTTCGAGCCCATCATGGTATTTACTTTCATGCAGTCGTGCAGTCTGGAATTCAGTATTCTAACCAGCGTCAGGTGTACAACTGGGATCCGCACAAAGATGTCTGCTACAAACTCTACATCGAAGAGCGCAAGGTACGATGATTCGCGCTCACCTTTCTGCTCAGTCCAGCTAACAACCTTCCAGTCGCTTGAGGAGATCATGCAGTACATGCGTGACACCCTCAACTTTGCACCTTCGAAACGAGCTTTTCAGACTCAATTCAAGCGATGGGATTTTCCCTCGAAACGCAAGCCTGCCCATCGTAACGAGGATCTGGTCGATCGTGTGAGAGAACTATGGGAAGCCAACTACAGTCAACGTAACATGCTTGCAGTGCTTCATGAGGAGGGCCATGACATCAAGGAACGCGAGCTCATGAGATTACGCGCCAAACATCGCTGGTTGATGCGGATACCCAACGGCGCCAAGCAGACTCCTGCTGATGAAGAGGAAGCTTCTCTCGAGGCGCAGTTGATTGCAGCCACTCAGGACGATACCACCCTCGACGAATCGGCTCAGCCAATTCAGTCCACTCCAACAACTCGACCAGTCTCCGCTGACGAGCCGCCCGAGGATTTCGTGCAGCAGCAAAAGGAAAGACTCGAACAGCTCAAGGCAGTCAGCGATGATAGATTGAAACACAAGAAGCGTCGTCGAAGAACCAAAGGTTACGCCGGACTTCCCGCTGATCCGCCAGGACCTCCTCGATTCCCATCGGAGACGACGCTTGAGGAAAGCAGAGAGATATTGGCCTTGAATGTCAAACAATATCGTGCAATTCGTGATCAATTCCAGTCTATCTGTGAAGAAGAGCAGATCCTTCAGAAGACGGTGGCAGGAGCCGACAAGTGGCAGACCGTCAAAAACCGTCTTGTGTCCGAGAACAATCTCCTGCAAGATGTATTTTCCAAGGACACCGGTGATGCCGAGGCGACTCAAAAGAAAGAACTCGCTCTCGACGTGATTTGTACTGATGTGACCAAACGTCTTCGGACGATGGGACGCCGGCTGACTATCTTGGAGTCGAAAAACGTCCTAGCCATCAATCCGGAGCAGGGCCGACAAATTCGCGGTCGATTCTACGACATCCTTATGTCTACGCATTATACAAGCAAGATCGAGATGGGCCCAGAAAAGTGGCAAGAACTCAAGGATGGGTTGATTGCCAGTGAACCACTTTTACAGCAAATCCTGGCTCCTGGCGAAGAAGATCCACAGCACGAAAAGAAGAAGTCCGCCCTGGAGCTGATCTGTCGGGATGTCATGAAACGTGTACGAGATGACCGCGCGAAGAAGAAGGGAACGTTTCGGAAGAGTCTACCCCAGACTGAGATTCAACCAGAGGATCAGGCTGATGAATCCACTTTCAATGGTGCATATGCTCCTTCTCTGCCTGCTAATCCCTTCAGCGAGATTGCAGCCGCGGCGCAAAACGCAGGCGCAGATTACTCAGATCTTCAAATCGACCCGAACCTGCTGCAAGTCGCTGATGACCTGGGCTCTCCACAAGCTTCAACCATGACACCGGTGTACATCCGCCCACATCCAAAGTCGACGTTGTACAACAATACTAAGATGTGGTTGGGTTCATTGTCGAGTCGATCTGTAGGAGAGCTTCATGCTATGCTCGCGAATAAGTATCCGAACGCAAAGCCGGCTCGTATCGACGGGATTGAAAAAGACACCAGCGGCGAGATCTCATATCTGATCGAGGAAGATGAAGAGCTCGATGCATACCTGGATCATGTTCAGGGCCGGAAGGCCACGTTTGTTGTCTTGCTCCTGGCCAAGGCGTGATATCGATGACTGGGATGTGTTGCTTTCCGGGGCGAAATGATATTTCTGGGGTGCATTGAGATATCGATTATCAGACGATAATGGGTCAGCGTGGTGAACAATGCACCTCGCTGCATGGTGAAGGTTATTGCAGGCTTGCATGAGGTAGCTTCGAGCCTTCATTCTTCAGTGATTGCAGATTAGGGGCTTTTGCTATGGGAGGGCGAGCGGGATACTGTTTTCGGCGTCCTATGGTCAAACATTCAAAGACCTTTGTTTCTATGATATCCAGCAGTTAGGCATGTCGGAGTACGGATGATATCGCTCAAAACGAGCTTGAACTGTTCACAACGTGGATTGCACCATTGATCAATCATTCAATCTTCTCGGACCACTTTTACCACCCGTATCCCCTAGCTGTCCACGGCAGCGTTCTGCTCCACGTGCTTTATGGTGTACGGGAGACTGTTTGAAGGAAGTAGAGATGATAGACAACGCGCCCTTGCTCAATGAACTTAAGATTTGATGGTGGCTATGTACAGATATGAAGATATGAGACCATCGAAGGATGGTGGAAAGACAATGTACAAGAATCGACGGCACTAGAACATAGTATCTGGACATCCGGGATTTATAACTTCGAGTCTCGCCCTTTTCGGTCCGTGATGCTCCCCATGTCGTCGCCCTTTGTGGGATCCTTGTCGCTTGTCTCCGCCTTGAGACTCACAGGATCACCTAGCATTGAACGGTTTCCCTTCTTGGCTTCATTGAGATCCTCGTTGGCGATGTCTTTGAGGCTCTTCTTTTCGGAGTCTTTATTAGGGCGGTCTTTCTCGGTTGGTGAGGTGTCTGACTTTTCAGCCTTGAGGGATACAGGGTCGCCTAGGGCCGTTGGGTTGGATTTGGCTGATTCTTTGAGAGGTTTGCCGGCCATGATGGGTATCTGGGGAGATGGTGCCTCAAGAATGGTCTTTGGGTTAATAAGATTCAGGCAGCGTTATTGACGTTTGTATGATAGCCTGATACAGGTGATTGTGAAATGTAGATATATTGGAAGAGTTAGAATGCTTTTGATGTGAGGTTCACTTGTAACCATGATGTTATATTCCCCAAGGTCGGGACCGATCTGGGGTAACGAGCCAATGCTCTGACGTCTTCCATTTCCTTAAAATGTCCGACCAATAGATATTGGACGCCCGTTTGGTCCACTGTAAGATTTAGGTCGAGGCCTCAGACAGGCTTCTATGTACCTCCATGCCCTTAGTGACGCATCGACCATAGGTTGATACTCTACCAGTGTCTACATAAATGTATATGACCAACGTGATGAATTGATACTTCCAATGGCTGTTGAAAGGCCTAGAACAACGGAACAGATACCGCACCTCCGCTGTACCACGCTTGAAACACCTTGTTTGCCACCAATGAGGTGCGCAAGAGATAAGAGATCCCCGCCTTTTGATGTGTAAATATGGTAGATTCGCTGGTACTGACTCGAGAGTACTCCCCAAAAAGGCATTTGATGCTCTCCGCCAATACCGCGTTGGCATCCATGGTTTAGAGCCTCAGTGACCGGATAACAATTTGCAGAGAGGTACTTCACTTTTCTACAGACGCGATCGAACAAAGACTTGATCGTCTCAATCCCTTACTACACTTCTGGCGCCCTTGTTTAGCCCTGAACGCAGCATCCAATTGGACTGAGATATGGGTAGCACCGAGCCAGCGACGACTTTGCGCATTGCCGCAGCCCAATATGAGCCCGAATGGCTTGACCTACAAGCCTCGGTGAAGAAGGCATGCTCAATCATCGACGAAGCTGGCAAGGAAGGGGTCAAGGTCTTGGGCTTCTCCGAGGCATTCATCCCTGGATATCCTGCTTGGATATGGTAAGCAGTCTTTGACTTATTCCAGCCACAGCTCTGATCATCACATCAGGCACCGACCCGTGGACCCCGTCCTGGCGACGAAGTACATCCAGAATTCATTGGTCGTTGATTCGGAGGAGATGCGGATGATCCAGGCCTGTGCAGCGAAGAATAAGGTTGTTGTGGCTCTAGGCTTTTCAGAAAACGACCACAACTCGGTATACATTGCTCAAGCCATCATTGACAGCGACGGCAAACTCTTGATGAAGCGCCGGAAGCTCAAGCCTACCCATATGGAAAGGACAATTTTTGGTGACGCCTCGGGTGACAGCTTAACGAACGTTGTTTCAACTCAAGTTGGCAAGCGAGTTGGCTCACTGAACTGCTGGGAACATGTCCAGCCTTTGTTGAAGTACCATACCGCAACGCAGAGGGAGGATATCCATACGGGCGGCTGGCCACCACTTTCTCCTCATGCCGGACCGGAACTGTGGTCAATGTCGGCAGAAGGTTCGTTGAGACTGGCTTACGAACTCTGAGATAAGCTAACATGTTCAGGATGTCTCAATCTGTCACGTACCTATGCTATCGAGACTCAAACTTTTGTTATCCACTCAACAACTGTGATCGGAACGGAAGGTATCGAGTCCATGGGGACTGAGCAATCGATGCTCATGAATGCTCCTGGTGGTGGTTACTCAGCTGTCATAGGACCTGACGGTCGCATGCTCTCTGAACCTCTCGACCCCAAGTCAGAAGGCTTGGTTGTTGTGGATATTGATCCAAGCATGTCCATCATGGCAAGGAGCTTTCTCGACATCTGTGGTCATTACAGCAGGCCAGATCTGCTGTGGCTGGGCTGTGATACGCGGGAGAAGAAGCATAAGGTCGATACGCCAGCTGCTCCTGTCACAGAAGAGTAGGGTTGGGCATAAGGCAAGTAGATGTGCAAGATGGTGCTCAAGATCCATATCTTTCCGTCTTCTCTACTCTTCATTGCTTACATGTGTTTCGTTCTATCCCTTGTGTTCTACCAGAACATCAGCCCCACGGTTCCGATCACGCTGATACCCATGCCGATCCATCCTGACAGCCAGACCTGTCTGTTCGTCAACATGGCACCGGTATCCCATATCAAATGCTTCAGGCCATGCACAATGTGGAAGACGAACGGAAACCCAAAGAATCCTTTGATTGCCAGACGGGTACCGACCGAAAGACTCCCGAACCATTCCACTAGGCTTGCGGTGTCGAGGTGCCAGCCCATAAGCGGCGAAACCAGGTATGCAGCCCCGAAAATGTATATAGGTGCCGTGAGAATGATGGCACAGTTGCGCATTATCCCACCCGAAACCCAGTGGATCTGAGGCTGGTAGATGGAGAAGTGAGGACTGACAGGGCGGGAGCGGCGCTGCGATGACAGGAGTTTATCATTTTGAGCTGCCGTTATGGACTGGAGTTTCGGTTTGCTTTGGGAGTCGGTGGTAGATAGCCTGCGTGGATGGTTAGGGTGTCCAGAACATCGAGATAGTTGAGCACATACCTATGCTGCAGAAGGACAGGTGCAGCAAAGAAGGATGTGGTTCTGAGTCCTGCTCTGAGTCTCAATGGGCCATTGCAAGCGTTGGATACTGCATCAGAAGACGTTAGTCCTGGAATGAGCGCTGGGGACAGCCGACTCACGTCCTCGTTGTAAGGGACCTCCCACGCTGCGAGAGGCCATTGTAGATGAGTCTCTGAACGATGGAAACTTTCTGAACAGAGACGTTCAGCAGAAGTGAAGCCCAAGGAATTCGAGCCCGAGGCAAGGACGAGAGACGAAGCACTCCCTGGTCAGTGGAGGTATATTCATTCAGCCAATCATATGTCAAGATTTGCGGACTTGGTCTCACTGTGGTCTGAGCGTTTTTGAGGGATTCTAACCCAAGAAAGCTTTCTTCATACGCCGAAACTTCCGACAAACCTTTTCCCACCTCTGCAATAACATACTATCACCCACGCTTGCTAGTCTTCCCCGGTTTGGGGCCCGCTCCATGAGGCCAAGGCGGCGACAAGCCTGTGAAGGGTGCCACGCACGCAAGTCACGATGCATGCCTGGCAAGAGCGACGATATCTGCCAGAGGTAAGAGGTCACACATTTCACCATTGCGCCGCTAAAGGGCTGCAGATGTGAAGAGAACGATCTGAGCTGTGAGGCCCATGAGGCTCGCAGTCGCAGACGAAAGACTCCAAGGTCAGGTGACCAGTAACTCACCTTGGACATGGTTGACGCGACCACAGGAAAGGATTACGTTTTGTCGATGTCACTAGCAAGCTTCACGAGGCGAATGAGCATAGCTTTGGCCATGAACTCCTCGTCGCCCTTCAAATCCAGGCTGAGTCACTCAGCAAGTGGCCTGCATTGGCGGCACTGAGCCATGAGCAGTGTCGAAAACTGTGCGAGCACTACAGGAGACTCGCCAATGCTGTGCCTTTTGCAATCCACCCACCCTCGACCGACCCACAACATTTGCTCTCAACATCGCCGCTGTTGCTCCTTTCGATCATCCTGAGCGCCAGCAGCTCATGCCCTGAACTTGAGAGGCAATGCGAGGACACATTCCGCCATGTCCTGGCGGATCGTGCTATCATCAGGGGACAGCGCAGCCTAGAACTCCTGCAGAGCCTTCTCACTTACCTGATCTGGTATCCACATCGATTTGATCCTTCGAACCAGCAATTCTATCAATTCCTGCAACTTGCGCTAGGCATGGCGGCAGATCTGGGCCTGTACAAGCAGTTCAGTCATGCAAAGTCTACAGAAGCCACCGACGGTCTCAGTACATTCCGGACATTCCTTCTTTGTTACTATCTTGGCTGTGGTTGTGGCATCCTTGGCTTCGATAGGCCGGATGTTATGCGATGTGTTGAGAAGGTGAGGGTCGCCGCAGGTTTATTGGCGGAAGGCTCGGATAACCCGCTTGACAAGGAAGCACCAGCTATCGTTGAGTTGATGCATATTGCGGCACAGCAGTGGGATTGCTTGAGTTCCACTGATACTGCAAGGCTGGCGTCCCTGGACTCATCGACGAATCTGGAAATGTGGAGGGTGACTCACTTCCGACCTACTCTGTCAGCAGTTCTAAAGTCAAGCTACTATTTCATTTCCGCTTACGGCATCATTAAAAGCACGAAAAGTCGATCGCTTCCGGCGCAGACGATCCGGACCTGCGTCGAGCATCTTGTGGCTCTTTTATCAAATGTCCTTGACCAAGATATCTCATACCTCTTTCTTCTCGGGGCAGTGGAATGGGGACATGTACTGACGAGCCTGTTTCTCCTGCCCAAGCTGGAGACGTCGTTACCAGTGGATTCTGCAGAGCAAAGGAAGGCACCATTCACGTTTCAGTACGTCGGTGGCTTTCGAAATCTGCTTCATAAAATTCGGATCGAGACCGACACAAACTCCACTCTCAACACTCCCCATTTTTTTGACTGGATAGAGAAGATCCTTGCAGCCGTGGAGAAGCAAACGCTATCTCGGCTGCATTCTTCCACCACTGATGCCGGAGGCTTGAACAGTGAGGAGACGGCTCATGAGCTGGTCAACTCGTTTGTTGATGACGAAAAACACGGTGGCTCGCGCACGGAAAACGACCTACGTCAGCTACAAGAGACGACGACAGAGGATTTTTGGACGGATTTCATGTCTGACTGGCTGCATTGGTGATGACCAATGGCCAACAGACCCATGTATATGATTTGTCCAAATGTTCCCACCACAAGGCTGGATGCAGCCTTGGGCTTCATGTCCGAACACGAACGCTCCAGATTTCAGACCAATGTCAAACTGGTATCCGGCGGCCCATCCTTGGGATATTGCAGCAGCGAGTTGAGCACGGTCCGACTGGTGCCAACGAGCACAATTTCGAAACAGACGATCAAAGAGCTAGCATCGAGCCGCGACCCATATTGAAGCCAGACCTTATCCTGAATGACGTTCAAGTCACGGCTTCCAGCTATTGCGCGAGGCGCTGAGCCGGTCTCATGCGGCATCTCCGGGCAGCAACGGAGACCTGCGTGCAAACAACCTCGCAGAACAGAACCACTTCTGTCTCAGCGTCAAGCAGCAACACGTTATAGTTCTTCATAGCATGTGAGAGAAATGGCTCGGAAAGAGTACATCGTGAGATTGCCTGGTGATGGCGTCTTCGGTGTCTGGGCTTATAACAAGCAAGAGAACCGTGAGATTTGGCGATAGAGACATGCCAATCGTGTGAACGGGATGGTGTGGTGAGACTGCTTTCTCCATTCGGTACAAAAATTAGCAACATCTACCCGCAGTCCTTCTCGCCGTCACACTGTGGATCTGGGGCTGGAGATGAGCAAGCAAACACTGTTTGTTTGCACATCAGCTGCATGACGACTTTCATCCGCAGGACAAGGTCAATCAGTGCAGCATGCACAAGTATCTGGCTTTCCAAGTGCGACTTTGGTCAGTATTGTCCCTTCTTCTCCTGGAAACCGCGTGCTACAATTATCATCCTCCATTTGCGGCACCAGATTGATATTCCGCATGCGTGATCAGCACTATTTCTACGCGCAGGATCATATCTCGAATCGTCAAATACAACCATGGCGGCAACGCTATCGCCCGTCTGGGAACTTTCGAGGACAACGAACGATCTGATCGGCATATCAACTGGTTTTCTTCAGGCAGCGACGGCTGACAATGTCCAACCGATCGCATTATTAGCATGTCGGGAGTTTGGAGCTACTCTTCCCATGAGTCAAGAAACCCGCTCGGCGGTTCGTGCCTTGTGCTCTCAGGGACATCAAAACCAGCTCATTGAGCATTTGAAGTTGCAAGTGGGCTATCGCAAGGACGACTGTGGCTGGCAGCTATGTCAAAATGATGCTGGTCTGCGATTTCTTGGCCTCGCAGCCTGCCTCCTTACAGTTGACCGCTGGTCAGCTGCTCAGACACTTCAAGAGCTCATAATTGGCACTGCCAGGGACAAGCAGCTTGTGCCCACAGCAAGACAGCTTCAAGACCTTCTCACGGCTCTGCAGTCTCGACTTGGCCGCTCAGACTTTTTGAAAAATGTCGTGGGCTGGCAGCTCGTCGTTGACAAACTCAGAGAGCAAAGCATGCTTCCACATTGCGCACCATCAGGCGCAATCATACAGAAGCTAGTCGAAGCTCTCTCCAGTCTTCATCGCCTTGGTGACCATAGAAGGCATAGTTTGCAAATTGAAGTTGCTCATCTGGAATCAGCATGGGTCATAGCTTTTGTGAAGTGGCTCTTGGGCCGACCTCCGAACGTTCAATATGGCAACAAGCCTGAAATGCAGGCAGAATCACGGGTGACCGTTATCCCTTGCGATGACGATTGGGCTGGCGACGATGACTTGTGGGGCCCTGATCAACGGCTTCAGATCACGGTCCGTGACGAGTTTGACAGCATTCTAGAGCTGATGACAGCAGGCGGTCCTGTCGATGAGTGCCTTGGTTTAGTGCCGGTCACTACGCTTGGTGACTCGTTCGTAACATTCTTTGGACCTTTGGATTCTCCACGCTGGCCTCTCGCGCTCGATATGATCTCTTATGGGTGTTCAGCACTATTGGAACACGTTCGAACGGGAAAAGGTGGTCGTGTCGTGCCGGACGGTATCACGGTCCAGACGACGGCCACTTACCCCCTTGAGTCTGAAATATCATCAACTATGGCACAGTTTCTGGCTTTACCGCCAGGAAATGTGCTAAAGAAGCAGCCCCCAGTTTGCTCCCAGTACGTCGAAGCCATGCAACAGCTGGCGGACAACGGGGAGGACATTGACGACATTGCATTGGTTGCAAAAAAGTGCATTGCGACCATTTTTGTCTTGTCTCTTTCCATCCCGAACGCCAGCCCGGACCCGCTACTTGTTGTCTATGAATGTCCCGGATGGGGGATGGAAGCGGGATTCGAACCGCCAGAATTCCTTGACAAGCGCTTTTGGGACGCCTTACAGCAGGACGTCCATATCATTATTGACGACAGACCAGGAGCTGAGACAAAGAAAGGCGTCAGCTCCGGCTTCGTTTTATCCCCGTATGCTCTTTTTCAGTCTGCGCTACGACTCCTGGGTCACAACATCGAGCTTCGCTCCACACGTCATGGGAGGACACACGATTATCTGGCCATTTCGAGCTTCAGCGGGCAAACCGCCTTTCCCAGCCTGTTGCATAGCCTCGATCTAAAGCGTAAGAGCCACGCGCGGATTTTCTATATGCACGGAGACATTCTGTGGAAGGACGACAAGTACAATAAGGTCACAACTCACACTGTTTGGGCCCCAGGTCAACGCAACGACGATCTGGACGACGATCCGTGGATTCCCCTGAGCAAGAGAGCAAAGCCTCAAGCTCCAAACCTGGAAAAAGATGTACCATATGATGCCTTCCAAGATTGCAAGTTGGCATGGCAAGTCAGTTGCAGCTATGACAAGCTGCAAATAATCTTAGGATCCAGCTTCTGCGAAGACATGGTCGATCCAATGGTGCCTTTCGCCAAAATGCATAAAGTACTCTTTGTTGATTGCCAACATGATCGCCATGAGCGATTTCCGTTCATTAATGGACACTATCACAGCGGACAGAAGATCCACAAGGTTGTACCTATCTTTGCGCAGGGAAGCAGTCAGGCTGGTTTATTAAGAATTCATGATCAGGTTGGCATGGTATGCAGTGGCAACAACCAAAAGGCCAGGTTTTACGCACTCTGCGCCTTTGGGTGTGAACCTGTTGTGGTACGTGGCAATGCATGTGTGGAATGTTGCATCAAGGTTTGTATGCAGATGAAGGAGAACCGGCTCATCATCTGCTAATCGTGGGAGTGCATCCGAGGTAGAGGTAGAATCAACTAGGTGGACTCATGTCTTGTTAGGAAAGCCAGGTAGTGAAAGTCATTCATTTCTTCACGTGGTGAAGGATTGGTTGGTCAGGTCTAAATGCCAATCCCGCCCCCTTCCTGCTTCCGATGCATCAACTCAAGTACTGTCACTAAGATACAGCCAAGAGGTAGGAAGGCCAGCAGTGACAGTCTCGTCGCATCTTAGGCTAGTCCAAACGTGGATCCCTTGCACTGGACAAAAGGTCACTTGAATTTCACAATTCTCTTGCTTTCTTTCTCATTCATCCGGCACAATGGCAGACTGCGGTATGCTGACCCTGGCATTGCTAGAGCAGAGCATGTACTGACTGTTCATTAGCAAATCCCGTGAATCCACCAGTGGAGGGCCACTTCAAATCGGAGAGTATGTGCCTGTAAGTTGCATATGTGTGTGAGTATGATACTGACAAAGTGAGTAGTTTACGAATTGCACCATGTCGAGTTTGCGAAGCCTAAGGGCGAAGAGTTCGGGGCCAACTGGCCAAAGTTGAGAATGATGCCTGCGTCCGAGGAGGAGATTGCTCGTGGTCGGGGTTCGCCGCTTAAACATGTTGAGAGAAATTGGTAAGTCAAGCTTGAATAGCACTGCATATCGACTAACTAAGATCCCATAGGGTCAATGAGTTTGAAGTGCAATCGTTGACTGTGGGCATGTGGTCTGAGTCGATGCAGCGAGCAATGCAAGACTACAGAGCTGCTGCTCATGCAGGTGTCGTGGCAGTCTCGAGGTTCATGGTGCGAGATGGAAATTGGGCTGCGTTATCACTTGAAGAGAAGACGAAGGTCATTGATACTTGGGAGGCGGAGCAAGAAGCTGCTCGACTTGACGCGCTCGTGAGCCATGAGTATGTCGTGCTTTAGGTCGTCAGTCTCCAGAATGTTCCCAAGCCCAAATCAGGTCCTAGTGTACTGGACGTGTTGTCTCTTGTGCTTGGGTGTACGCCAGCAGCCTGAATGACATTAGCATCTCAGGGTAGGGCATGGATTCAAGCGAGGTAGAATCGATTGAATCTTGGCTGTTGTTTGCTTTTAGAAGATGCCAAGCAAAATAAAAGTCATCCCCTGTTATTGGTTCCATCTGGATTTCTTTCGGGTCCATTTTCTCTCCAACTTTCTTTCCACTCGACCCTCCACTTCAACTTCTGCCAAACATGATCCTCCAATAACCAGCCACGGAAACGCCGCCAGCGCAAGGTTCCCGCTCCTCTGGCTTCCTGGTGTCACTCGATCTCTGGGCAATCCCCTAGGCATCGGCTGGAGTTCCACCGGTGGGGAAAATTTACGCCAATATGGATTGTACTATCCATTTTTACCCATCATCAAGACACACAAGCTCTTCTGAGCTTCGGCTCTCAAGGCCCAAATAACCTCGAAAGGCCGTATCGGTACCGTCGGAGGAATAAATATCAAGGAAAGAGAAGAGTAGGGAAGCATCTCTTTTTTTTTCTTGTGAGAGATGTTCCTACTCTTCTCAGCTACCTACTCCCAGTCGGTAGCCGGTCGAAGACCAAGAAGAGAATAGTGAGATTGAATGGCTGGCCTTCGACCGACGCCGCACTATCACCCACAACCGAATCACATGTTCCCCCAAACTCATCATGCTTGCCAGGATTGGAAACCACGTGGGTGATCAGGCCACGGGTCTGTTCCTAGATGAAGCTGAGAGCTGATCCTATAGCAGCACGCTCTTTTGTGTTCAACCCTGTTTGAGAACGCAGGTGATGGACACGTCTGCCCACCAACTGCTTTCTTAACAAACAACCCCCTTTCTCCCTCCTTCTAACACCGACCTTCTACTTGGGTCAATCATTCTCATGCAGTGGTTGACCCTTCTCTCTTTCCAACTTTGTGGTATGTCCGTAAACATACAAAAATGCGCGCGGATATGAATCGAATGTCAGATGTTTGAAAAGATACCCCTGGAGTATTGTGATTGGTGACTAATCTGTGGCAGTCTCGGCATGCTTAAGAATAACCTGAACAGGTGGGCGTATATTCGAACTTTATGTTTCTAGGCTTAAAGTTCGAGGATGTTTGTAACGGAGCGTACTGTAGTACGTCAGGCATTGTTATGTCTGAGAAAGTGTTGTAGAGCACATATTGTTTGGTGGTAATTTTTCGGACAGGTGCATAGATATGGCTATGTGGTTCGGGCTTAACGAAAATAATCCCACAAGGTCTGGACCATCTTCAGACCCGTGTTCATTTGTGTGGAAGAGACTGGTTCTTGTCAGAAAATAAGAGTCGTGGACCTGCTATTCCGTCACGAAGTGCTCCTAGTAAAGATATTGATGTGGCATAGGTCTGAGATTAATCTTCTGATGATTATCAACCGGAGAGGTGGAATTTTGCGCCGCTGAGTGTCTCTGAGGACGGCCCGGTCTTTGAGGATAAGAATGTTTGCGAATTCGCATGTATGTTGCGTTGCTTTTCAGTCGTGCTTCACCATGATGGTGGGTGAAGTCACAGCAGCACGTCGACCTACGCTGTCAGACGGCCACCTATTGTTGCATCCGGAGAATCCGAATGTGAGGCTAGGAGTTTTTGACAGATTTGTGGTGGCGCCTGGAGATCCGATGGTAGTGATTGCTTAATTGCGAACTGCACGTAATCAGTAAACTAAGATAACACTATGGAGAACTGCGAAGAGTCTTACCTTCCAAACCGCCTTTCTGCGAGCTGCGAGTGCGACTCCAAAGTGGTGTCAATAGTCTATGGGAGCGTAGTCAACGCGCTGTGACCCAGGTACGCAATAGCATTGCTGTGTACTGGTATCTCGTATGGCTTTTGGTGTCGACAATTTGGTAGTGACATTACGATGAAGATGTGTGCTGATGGTCGATGGTGATGGGACATGGATGGAAAAGAAAAATATCCAAGAAGGGTTACCCTGATTGTGAGTTTGCTTGCTCTTGCGATTGGTCAAGCCCACAAAACCCTTTCAATCCAGTGGTGAAAACCATAGGATACTTCTCATTGTGTGTTTGTTTGATAAGTTACAAGACGTCTCTGCTAAGCATCAAGTGGCAAAGTGGGCGCAACCATAGTTGGATCAGTGAAACCTATCACAGTTACGTGGTATTTACCTAGAGCTCGATTAGGCTGCAAATAATTTAGGTTAAGAATATGTGACCTGACATCTACGCCTTCTTTCATGAGACTAAACGTACCGTCAAGGGCTGGCGCTTACCGTGTCTACTCGGAATATGTTTAACGATGGATTACCATACTTCGTTCTAGAAGAATGTTTGCAACGCACTACATACGACTTACAAGTAAGAAACAATATTTTTGGGATGATAGTACAGCATCTACGACCCGTTGCCCCAAGGTTCTGCCTATTGGACACTGACCTAGAACAGTCACGGTCATTCATTCCCATGTCTCCCGTGCTAGTAACAACTGGGCGTGAAGTTCCAGGGTTGTCAGACCCGCCGAGATTCTCTCAAGCTCGGTGACCCTGGCGACCCGAGTAGACAGTCGACTTCTCCAATCGCCACGACTTGACGACTTCGATGGTAAAGTTCCCGGCCAGCGCTTGTTCGATTTTTGTCCAGGTAGCCGTCTTACGGATTGAGTTGTCGTAGTGGCGACTCTCTGCAAACTCCTTGTACCGTCGCGCAGAGCATTGGATTTCTTCAATGACTTTGTCCTCGGCGTTGGTTGCGTGGTCTGAAATCAGGTGTGCCCAGTAGGAGGTTATCTGGATCCAGCGGCGGGAACTGCAGCTCAAAGCGCAGGTAAAGAGCAGCTTCTCAGCAGTTGTGGCCGAATTGTTGGACGCTGCGACGAGAGCTTCTGGGTCAGCTTGCAATGCAGTCTCACAACATGGCATGGAGAGAGGCAGCCTGGTCTCGAAAGTTGGGAAAGAATGGTCGGTGGGGCGAGGGAGCTCGGGGACTTCGAGGTCGTTCGCGACGCAAAAGAGTGACATTTGGATGCAGAAAGCTTCATACGCGGTCAGAGCTGCGTGCTATACGGGAAGCACTTGGTCAGTGGACAGTGCGTACGAGGGATAGGACGTGATCTTACCTGCATCAGGCACGGAGGGTCGTGATGAATACAGTGCTTAGGGATTTGACTTCCATACGACCGGAGATTCTTGGCAAAGTTCTGACATTTGTTGCGTGACATGTTCTTGAGTCTCGATTCCCACTCAATATGTCCCGGAAGGATACAAAATGCCTGGGAGCAGAGATGGGAGCCTTGCATATCGACATATGGACCTTTCTCCTTGATACTGTTAAATTGGTCGAGGTCTATACCCCTCCTTGGCCAGCTGCTGTAAAACCAAGCGATACCTCGGGCAGCCAGAACTTCGTGCCCATCGATGGAAGAAGTCTAGAATAGTCCTGATTAGCCATAGTACCGGTTATCATTGCTCAAGAGAGCCTCACCAATCGTCGGTCGTCTTCGTCATTGAACGGAAGGCTCATACTTGATAACTGAGGCAAGATCTCCTGTGGTGCCGTCCGCTTCAAGTCAGACGGGATCAAGACACATGTGCCACGATGTTCTCGCGTCACACCATAGCTTTGGAGGAGATAATCAATCTCGTTGAGAAAGACGTCTCGAGTGTGTTGAAGGAGCCATGACGCGCACTTTTCCTCATTTTTGTTCTTCGATGCTGGCATCGTATAGTGTGGCGGGGTCAGAAGCTCGAGCGGTGAAGGGCCAGTTTCAGTATCGATCGAGTCCAAGCCATCTGGCATTGCGTCCAAGGATTCGTCGTCGTCGGGTTTTATCGCGACGGATTTCAAGGTGGTGAGAGGCCCTGGTATCAGCGGCGGCACCGGCAGGACGGTTGAGTCGTTGGGGACATCTTCTTTGCCAGCCATCTGCGCCGTCTCAGTCTCCGCCGCGAGCGCATACCAGGGAGTCTTGTGCTCTCTGTAGGCCCCACGACGCCGGGCGTTTTGGATCACCTGGAGCCAGTGCTTCTTTCTGGAGTCAAGTCGCTCGGCATCTCGGCCCTGGGCCGTGCTGACTTGATGGATGAACCGAACCCAACTCAGTAGCCAGAATGTTCGGTAGCATAGCGTCTCCCAGCGACGAGGATGTTCGCTCAAGGGTCCCACGTCCTGCCACACACAGTCAGACATTCCAGCGTCGACCGCAACTCTCACAATGAATCTGATTTCGTGATCGTCCAAGCTCCACGCGGCCTTGTCGATATGCTCGCCGCAAAAGCGAGAACCATGATTCTGTACGGCATCTAGTGCCAGCGATATCTTAAATGCATGTTCGCTTCTTCCACGCAGACTCTCTAATGGGTCGTTCTCGCGGTCCACCGTCATGAGATCGGTTGTAGTGTGCTGCTTGTACTCCTGTAGCGCCGCCAAGAACCACTCCTGAGTGATCAACCCGATCAGCTCATCTTCGCCTTCCAATGCAAGCAGATTCAGCAGACTCTTCTGGATGTCCACACGCAAGTCTGAGTACGTGAGGGCTGCGGGAAGATTGTCCGGACCGACACCCGGGGGCGGAACATAAAGTGGGTCGATTTTATCCAGATTGGGAAAAGGTGCATCGAAGCTCTGGCTCGTCGAGAGCGAGCTATTCGCGACCTGGTGTTCTCGTCTCGACCGACTCTCCCAGGCCTGCGCGGAGTGCGCCGGCCGCTGCATCAAAGATTAGCTCTGCGATGCACCTCATACACCTCCCATAAAGGAGCCGGGCCACTTACCAAGCTAGATAGCTCATCATAAACCTTGCCCCTGGACAGGCCAGCGGTACGTGTTGCTTCGCTCCACTCACGCAGTATCTGATCATCGCGCTCTCGAAATTCCTTCTGTGCCCTTCTGGAGCTCTGGTCGCTTCCATAGGGTGCGGAGACCGGTGCTGGGCGCTCCTCGAAATCGACGATACGACCCGTCCCACGTTCCACACGTATTCCAAGGTTCTTGGATCGATTGATCTTGTACGACATGATCGTGCAGTGGTATCTGAGGAGGCACAGCGGACGCAGCTCGCGTCGTGTAATTCCACTGGTGTGGGATGAATGGAACCCCGGTAAAGTGGTCTTTCCTGGATGCTTATGCGGAGTGCGTCGATTCTAGTTAAGAGTCAACTTCGTGAAAAGCACCAATACTGCCGCAAACGTGCGAGGTGGACGCTTCGTCAGTAGGACTGGCAGTGTGAATTGCAGTGGACGGACAAACATGGGCCATTTGCATCATGCGAAGGCGTTCAGGACTTCGAGTAATTGCCAAGTCAAGTCAATATAACCACTTGGGTACCCTAGAGCTCCCAGTCAAGAAAGGCCGCCTCCTGAAGCAGATGGCTGCAGTGCTGACTTTTGTCCACCAATCGAACCATCGCCTCCACATAGAGCATCGATCTGATTGTGAAACATGAGACCGAGAGTAGAGCAAGGGGGAAGTTGGAGGCAGTGAGACCATGAGCGAACAGTCGATGTCTCGGGAGGGTATATACGCTGTTTTGCTGGCGGCGCGGTGTAATCAAGGTAGTCGCGATATCCTTTCAGTATTCTCTTATTCATTAGCATACGAAATGATGGGGGTGTGTTGTTACAAGACGGACTGTGTCGAAGACGGTGCCGTGGCAGTCCTGGTCGAGTAGTTCTCATCACTGTACAGAGTTAAAGACTCCTTGGCAGGCAGCTCCCAAAACAGCCACTCTAGCGAAGTGAGGTGTCTTTCCAGTGATATCCGGCCTTCCTTGCCAAACCTTTACAGCCAGATGTTTCAATGGAATATCAGGAGGGTGCAGCCACGCAGATGAAAGATTCAAGAATTCCAGAAGGGTTTCCAATGCGGCTAGTCCAGGCAGTTTTGACGTATGTGTGCGGAGACTGTGGTGTCAAGGCGAAGCACTCGCCAAAGGCCGAACCCAGCTTTCCGGCCGCGAGAATTCACGGTATACACCCTGCGAGGGTGTCATGAGATGCTCTAGTTAAATTATGAGAGGCTCCGTGTTGTTCTTGAACGTATGAGGAAGAGACCGTGAAAGTCGTAGGTCTCGGAATCCCGGAGGTTTGAATGGAGGTTCAGAGGCCACTAGGCTTACTTTGCGTCAAAGTTACCTACTCCCTGGCGAGGTATGAGCACAAACGAAGTTTATGTACCAAAACTGACGACTGCACTCGCATCTCACATTCCCCTAAGTCGATCACGATGATCGCGATGTCATGACAGCCACGAATCGAGCAGGTCATCCATTTAAGGCGCCGATGCCTGGTCTAGGTACAAGTTCCTGTGATTGATGATAAAACTAGCCTTTTATACTAGGCGAGATCCAGCAATCTCTCCTACAAGCCCCCACGGATGCACGCAAGCCCAACCCATCTGACTGCTACTCCTTGGCGATATGATCCTCCTGAGCGCGCCAATCCCCTTATACCCGGGAATCTGGAACGCTAGATGTCTTCCCGCCGACGTTTCTTGCCAGTTTTGTCACAGCCATAACCGTCTGCATCTCCCTGCGGTGTCTCCATTTGGATACTTGTTGTTTTGGAGACCGGACGTCCGCTGCTTGATCTGATGATATGTTCCAGGCTCAGTTCTGCGCGGAGGAACTCATAGTGATTCTCTTGCCACAATCGTCGCAGAGTGCCCTCGTTGATTATTCCTTCGCCAAATGCTTCTCGTCCCTGAACAGTAAACCAGTGATGATATGACGGGATTTCGATCGTATCGAGTTCACACTGAGCAAACTCCAGGAGGGAGAGGACGGTCTCGTATTCCGGATACAATTGGACAAAGGCATCGAGGTCAAGGCTGCGGACATGCCAACCCCATCGAAGTAGTGTACAGAGATATGCGCAGAGTCCGACGAACTGGTCCAGGGGCACCCGCTTTCCGTACTTCTCATTCAATCGCTCATACACAGACCAGGTGAAAGATAGGTCTCTATCCATCTCAATAGGGCGATCAAGACTGTGACCGCTCTTCTTGGCTCGTTTGACGACTGACATCCTTACTGTCAACTTGAGAGAGGCAGGTCTCAGCGTATGTGTCAATCGTGAGGCAACGTAACCAACTTGCAGAATGGTTGAGGACAGCGCAGGTGCCAAACAGCAGGAGGAATATTTCGCAAACGCAGAATGTGCTGGATTATTTGCTCTGCCACGGGTAGCTGCTGATGGGCTCATTGTTCACCGGTGCATCGCGGATCGGATATACCTGTTAGTAACCATTCTACCAGATCAAGACTATGCAGCACAGTCGCCCCTAGACGTCGTGCAAACTGCTCTTCTTTGAGGCGACAATGGTTTGACGCACGCAGCGCATCCTGGCGGCAAACTTACGCATGTCCATGCAGATTACTGTTCAACAAAGCCCTTTAAGGAATATCTGTCACGCATGCACACAGGGAGAGGCCGAATTGGGCTTTCCAAGTATAAGTTACAGGACGGCGGCTGGTGCATCATCGTGATCGGTGCTCACACCCGCACTTGACATCTTGTCGTTAACATCCCCGTCGTCGTTGTAAGCTGCTGATCCTCTTGCGTAAGGGTGTACGGCCATCCCCAGAAACTGGCAACCTGCAACTTCGAACCATTTTCGTAAGATGGATGACCCACGACCATGCTGTCTTCGCTGCTCTCAGTTGTACAAATACTACCCGTATGTTCTCTTCGTCTCAGCGGTCATGCAGGATCAAGGCTAATATGCAATGGATGTCAGGGACCTCGAGTGCGACCCAACCTACCAGGATAAGAGATCTCTCAAGGGCTTGACGCACAACGTCTTGATGGGGTGCCATAATTGTCGAGCGCATCACTGGAAATGCGTGCCCGTAAGTCGTCCTCACTCGGTAGTATGATGTCCAGCTCGCTGACCGCAAAAATTAGGTGCCGGTAGAGCTTCAACCTATGCTCGGGACGCTGCAACAGAAGGCGGACCGTTATTTATCAGCAGTTGGCAGAGGTCTGGCTGGGTTTCGAGAGTTTTGCCGGCTCCGTGATGCACAAGACTCCTTTAGCGAGCAGTGCGAACCGATCGTGACGGCCGCCAGCAAACGAGGGAGGAAGAAAAAGCGCCCAGCAATGGAGGACACCGAGCCACATTCGCGAGATAGATCAAATGGGTCCCCGGCACTCCTTGGCAACTGATCATGTCGCTGGATAGGACGGAACCTGCTGCACGTAGCAGATCGAGGACGATGTCCACGACCAATCGAAGACCGCCAGGGAGCTTTTCCGGTACCATGCGTCCGCGTGTGGGAGCAGACATTCCAATATGGCACAACGCGTCCTCATGTCGGCGTAAACCAAAGACAGCCCCACAGTCAAGTTCGGGCCATAACACCCACAAGACAATGGACTTGCCTCTCCTGTTGGGGGAAGACTCCACGAATACGCATATTACATGAGATGTACCTCTTCATGCCCTGATTAGGGTAGGATGATCAAATATGCCTCTAGGTAGTCGTACATTTCAGTCGTACACTGCATATACGTATTTTCTTGATTGTTTCATCTCTTCACGTCTCGTAGCCCTGTCGCTCTGACCTTGAACTGTGTTGACCGGGTGCCTTTCTGATCCATCGGTATTTAGGTTCTGGCGAGGTCCGCGGTCTTTTCGCTTGACGACTAACGCAGAGCACCAACGTTCGTTGAAGCGAAGTCGCGTCCTGCGAATCGTGTTGGAACCCTGGCCTCAGAAGCATGGATTATCTCGAGGTCAAGGCCAGTGAGATGTGTCCATTACCTATGTCAACTAGCAGTCTGTTTGCGGAGCGTGGACTGGATAGGCCGCCCCGCCGTGAGAATTGAATCAATATGGAGGGAGGATGATAGCGGCCAAGGTCAAGACGGAGCCTTCGTTAGCTTTTGTTCGTCGCAGGTTGGACTGTAAGTACTCCCGAAAAATACTGCTTGACCATCACGTGACCGCGTGTCGTGGTGCTACTACGTTACATAATGTTCTAAGGACTTACTACCGTTGTCATAAATACTAAACACCCGGGCAGTCGTTCAAGCGTGCCCAGCAACTGACTTGCCCGGGGCAGCCTTTCAAGGCTGCTGTTACCTATGGCTGAAATCTGTCTACGACCTTAACCAATCTGTTATTACCACGAAATTGATTTCAGAAGCTCTTACAAGAATAGCAATGTACCACGTCGCGCGAAGACTCCACCAACGCAGGACTCGATGCCTTTCCATACTCGTGCCCCGAGGTCCTACGTGCGTTTTCCAGTAAGTACGGAGTCCACCCCAGGCGAGCCAAAGCCGATGACCTTGACGCGCTACCGTGACTGCCTCCAACAACAGTGAACTATGGACTTGTCAACGATACTGCCTCGCACACTGGCCCTCAATGTGACGCCAGAGGCAGTATGCCGGAGGCGCAGGGGCAGTGCCGACCTGCCTGCGCACGATTCCTCCTCTCCCACTCTATATCTAAGATATCCTCTCAGCCTCCAGCTGTCCTCATTCCTCCAGTAGCACCTCACCATCACTGAACATCAAACATATCTTCCTTCCCTAGATCCTAGATCCTCAGCCACGCAACCACCCACACCAGACAAAGATGGCGCGCACTACAAGCTTGAAGCGGTCGTCTTCATCGGGCCGAGATCCTCCGAAGCAAAAGACGCCAACGAAACCTCAAACGAAGAAGAGTCCTAGAAAACCGTCGCCAAGGCAGCGCGAGAACGCCGCCAATGAGACACTGAACAGACTGCAATGGCAAGTGACGGAAATCAGCGGCATCAGCGGCCTTCCAGATTTTCGTGATTTTACACGTATTGGCATTCAAGATCTCATAAACTTCCTTGACCGGCTCGAGCTCGACGACGACTGCGGTGACTGGGATAACTTTCGTCGAAACACGGAGTGCGTGCAGAGGGCTTGGGTGCATGCGGGAGGGTCTTCGCTTGATGATCAAGCCGATAAAGCCCTTGCTGCAACACTCGAGCAATTCAAAATGTATCACACCGCATGGAATACATCTCAAAGACAGGGAGAATATTGGGCGCGTGCAAAGAAGGCAGACATTGCTGAAGCCAAGCAGCTGGAAAAAGCCTTTGTCACGACGATCGCAGAATATTGGAAATGTATGGAAATGAGCCCAGCCTTGGAGGAGAATGAGTCCGGTCATAGCCAGCAGGAAGTGGCCGGGGGGGGCGACTTGCAATCCACCCCAGTGCCAGCAGATCAAGTCGACAACGAGCAGGACGAGCAGGACGAGCAGGACGAGCAGGACGAGCAGGACGAGCAGGACGAGCAGGACGAGCAGGACGAGCAGGACGAGCAGGACGAGCAGGACGAGCAGGACGAGCAGGACGAGCAGGACGAGCAGGACGAGCAGGACGAGCAGGACGAGCAGGACGAGCAGGGCTACGAACAACCAGAACAGCAGGATGGCAGCGGTGATCATGACTGTACAAATGAACGTGGCCGATTCCTTGGAGAAGTCTGGGCGACATGGGAATCGGAGTTCTTTGCTTCAGCCACTTGATTGCTCTGCTCTTTGGTAGTGTCACATTTCTGAGCCGTGGAAGGAAATGTGGCATGCAACGGTTCGCTGAGGTGTTTAGGAGAGAAGATCAACCGTTTCAGTCATCGGTGTGGGAGGGGTGGGACAATGATTTTCTTGCAACGGCGCGCGGCCAACCTAAGAAGTCTTGCGGGCTATAGGATAGCACCAAAAAGTGCAGAAGTATGATAACCAGATTTGTTCAACACAGGTTTTTAGGTAGAAGCACACCTGACCTTACTAGTACATATCAAGCACTGGCACATTAGATGGACAAAATGATATGTGGATAGCCCACGTGACACTGATACCCACCAAGGCCACGTCTATTTTTATAAGAGGCCGATAAGCCGTCCACGGTGCGAAACCGTTCGCGACACGGGACGAATATCCTATGCAGAGGGTCAACGAAACCTTTACCTTGCCTTGCCCAATTCGCTGAACATAGTGCCTTGAACATCACCATGACTACTCTAGAAGGTAGGGTCCTCTGCGGTCGGGACACGACAGCTCGACACGGTTGCGCCACGCTAAAAAAGGACTGTATCTACCTACCTAGGTACTGTTGAGCAGCATCAGGTTACACAACACGTGGCCACCGCACAACCAGGTACGCGCCAAGCCACTGCTGGGAAATCAACTCGAACGTTTCGATCAAGGCGCAGCCTCGCCGTGACCATGCTGGCTCGATAACATATCTCTCCCCAGCGAAACCAACCTATGGGCCATATGCGAACCTCTGGAGCTGCGACCCCTCGGCACTCTGAGCCATCCGCAGGGGTTTCATACTGTGCCATAGGCTCGCCAAGTCGGCGTGTGTCCCTACAACCTGGGGCGACAGCATCGTACGAACACTCCTTTATCGGTGCTATAGATTTGGGGTCACCCTGACTCTCGGGTACTGGAAAACCACTAAGCACCATCGCGGCTCATCGTCCACGATCCATTGTACCACGAAGTTGAGCGCGAGGTAGCTCACCCACATCAGCACTACCGACCATGGCAGCTTCTGCACGGGCAGATCCACCGCTACTCAAGTTGCCTGAACAGTTGATCCGCGAAATCTTCACCTTTCTGATAGCACCACCTATCCGTATCGTCCAGACAAGCTTGGGGCAAGAGGAAGTATGTATAACACAGAATGAGCTGTACCCTACGCAGGGCGGAACGTGTATGGAGCCACACCTAAACCTCAACCGCAAACGACCGATTCTTAACAGGTCTGGTCTCCGCAATCATTTCGATGTGACGCCTCAGGCGGCGCTGGACCAGCTTGGCAGCTACCGGCGTCTTTGCAAATTGCTTACAGTGGTCGTCGATGATCTTCGGCCACATTTGCTCACCATCCACCTAGACTACACTTGTGCCGAGAAGGGAAATCGTTCAAGGCTAGTAGGGTCAGGGGAGATGCCTGGTCTAAGTAACTGGGTTCGCACATCTATCCGCTCGATCAGAGTGCCATGGGCTTATGACAGAATACTGGAAACATTGCAACACTTTTCGCCGGTCGACTATCCAAGCTTAAAGCATATCGACCTGGACCGAGTCGGGTTTGCCTTCCTTGAAGCCTCTGTCCCGTCACTGATTCGCGACACACGCGCACTGGATGCGAATACGATCCGACTTCTGACTCAAGACATCGGAGAAACAGTACAAGAGATGGTCTCCGCACGTGGTATAAGCATCCGTTCATACCTAAGAATAAGCCGTCGCCCCCCGGGCTTCGGTTTATCTCTCGAGGATCGTGATACGAACATCTACCGAGTAAGTAACCTATTACCTTTGGCAGCCGGACTCTGTGTTGACATTCGCGTTGAGATCTTGATATGGGACAATAGTGGTCTGCGGCTCGCAGACCTTCAGCAAGCCGGCGAGTCAATCAGCGATCAAAATAGGCGCATCGCGATACTAAACACTGGATCCTGCACGCCCTTTCCGGTCGAACTACCCTAGCCTCCGGAAATGCGAGTAAGATCGTGGTTTGAGCGGCCTGCAAAGTTCGATCTGCGACGCCTTCACACTTGTGGGTGTGGGCAGGGATGTTATGTGCAGAATGGTTGTCGGTTTCAGCATACTTGGGCCGAATCTAAGCAGCTAGCCATGCTCCGTGTGATTTACCTGCTAGTTCATGCTCTCCATACACCTCACAACCCTCGATCTTTGTGTGCCGACCAAGGGAACCCGCTGGGCATCTTTTTGGGTGTTCATCGTATATCGATTCTACGATACCCATCTGCATATCTTGAGTAATGGCGCCCATCACAATTCACTTACATTTCTCTGGGGATATTGAGGCACCACCATGTAGTCTTCCGCACAGCACCTCCTGCCAGGTCCGATAATCGTGCCGGCCTCTGGTAATATCACACCGTCAGTCGAAGAGGTTTCAAGGAGTCCCAACTTATGACGCAACGATGGCGATAGGATCGTCTAGATCAAGCTGACGGTGGCCCGAATTGCAAGCAAGCAAACAAACAAAGACGGTCTTGGAAGTCGCCAGCAAGGCGGCATTCTGGCACAGACACCTTCTGGTCCTCTGCGTCTATCTGGCATGATCTTTTTGTTGTTCGTGATTCCTGCTTTGCTTCATAACCTGAATTCTAAACCTGTCGTCCTCCTCTGCTCTGTCCCTACCTGCCTCACTATATCCTTCCACATATCCCACAAATCATTACCTATTCCAACCTTTTGTCAGACCACAGAGCACTTCCTATCTTCTGCGTACGATAATCTACATCATGGCCACTGCCACAGCTGCCGACCCACAGTTGTCGAGGGGGTTGCAATCAGAGATCATGGACCTTCTGGATAGCTTCAAGGACTTGGGCATCAACCATCAGGTCAATGTACCCCAGATCATTGTCTGCGGCGACCAAAGCTCGGGTAAAAGCTCTGTGCTGGAAGGTATCACGCGGTTCGATTTTCCTATCAAAGGAGGTCTTTGCACCCGATTCCCCACTCAACTCCAGCTACGCAGCGGGCAACGAGTAGCTATCAGAGCCTACGTTCAGCCCGGTCCTGACCGCTCTGAGTCCGAAGCACGCCGTCTGCGAGAATGGCAATTAGAAATCAAGAACAAGAGCCAGTACAAAAACATCTTCAACGACGTGGCACCGGTCCTCGGACTGGGGGACACATCGAATTTCGTTTCAGACGTCCTATGCATCCACGCGGTCGGACCATCACTGCCTAACCTTACCTTTATTGACCTGCCTGGCCTCTTTCAGGGAATAGGGGAGGGGCAGACTCTTGAGGACAGAAAGACTGTGGAGAACATTGTCCGTAGCTTCATGAGCAACCCTCGCAGCTTGATCGTGGGGGTTCTCTGCGGCGAAGACGACATTGCTCGAAACTCCGTGACTACCCTCATGAGAGAATATGACCCGCAAGGCCTCCGCACTATTGGCGTGATCTCGAAGCCCGACCTTCTTGATAGGGACGAAGACAGAGCAAGATCCTACATGAAGCTGCTAAACCAAGGAGGAGGAGAGCTTTCGCTCAGCCATGGGTGGTTCGTGGTCAAGAGCCGCAACTCGCAGAACATGACTATATCTTCAGAGGACAGAGATGCAGAAGAGTCGAAGTTCCTCTCTCAGGGAAGATGGACAACGATATCTTCGCGCCAGAAAGGTGTCAAGAGCCTCGAAAGACAAATGAGCACGGTCTTTGGGAATCTACTCAAAGGACAGATGCCTCAGCTACTCCAGGAGATCATCGCGCGCATTACCCAAGTACGGTCAAAACTCGCCTCTCTCCCGAGTCCGAGCTTAGACCATCACTTCAAAGATTTGCTCGTCAGAGTGGTCAAATCCGTGCAGGGCATTGTCACTGAGGCGGTGAATGGGACTTGCAAAAACGCAATCTTCACTCAGGGACCTCAACAGGCTCGAAAAGCCCTTCGGTTACGCGAGAACCTCGAAGACCTGGTGATGGAGGTGAAGAGCGAGCTCGAGATCAAAGGTCAAGCGTTCTACATTACCGGAGGTCCATGCGACCGTGGTGAGATACCAGATGGCGCCAAGACCGAGAGCTACGTCGCCCTTCTGGAGATGCAAGCTGAAGAGAACGAATCCGGAGGAGGCACCCCGGGCATGTTCAACGAGGTTGCAACCGTGAACTTGTTCAAAAACCTTGCCGATGACTGGCCACAAATACTGGAAGGCTTTGTGGAACAAGTCCGGAAGGCGCTGCGAAACTTCATCGGCCTCGTTTTGGATGCTCTGCTTCAAGGACAGGGTTCGCCGGACGCACTCTTCGAGCACGTCATTAACCCATTTCTTGAGCAGAGATGTTCAATCCTGGCGCAGGAGCTGCAGGACCTAACGAGCTTTGAGAAGCCGATGACTCTGAGTAAGAACATCAAAGCACAACTCGCATCAGCCCGCATTGAAGAGATTCTCCGCCTCGTTATGCCAGAACAGGCAACCTCGTTCTCCTCTTTTCGCCAAACCAACCATGGTGTTGACCTACAAACCTTGCGGCAACGATTCACCCCCTATATTGTTACCCATCAATTCGCGGCGGCTGAGACGATAAAGTGCGCTGAAGCGCTTTACGCGGTAAGTATGCGCTAGCACGTCTCGAAATCTATAGCTCACTGACCGGTCGCATAGATGCAACTGAACAAGGTCATCCACGCGCTGGATTTCGACAAACTCGATAGCATTGTCCTTCAACATCTCCCAGACTGCCTGACCTTAGAGGTCGTACAGAATTTGGGCTCGTCAGTATTCCAATCTATGTTCGCCGATCTTCAGGTAGACACAAGTGAACGACAGCAGTATGAGGAATGCCTCGAGATGTTGAACAAGGCGAAGGACAGCATCGAGCTCTTCAACAGCACTGGTACGACCCGACGCTGCCTTAGCTATGCGAGTGAAACACAGCTGACTTTTGACGTGAGCAGGCCAAGGTCCATCGAACGGCATCGAGCGCCAATCAGATCACACAAACGAGCTCAACGACATCTTCCACGCCCCGAACAAGAGGGCCCTGCATCGCGACAACGAATCGGACGGGTCCCCCTCTGCAAAGCACCCAAAACTGGGAGACAAGTGAAGTATACAAGAGACGTAGCGGCACGACGGGAGACACAGTGTCAGGGACATAAGTGTGAGAGGCGTTCACACCTACGCAGTGACAGGAAACTCCAATTTGGAGGCTGGCTTGGGCAGGCAGCGGACAGTACCAAGCTCAAAATTTGCGCTGGGAGGCTCCACTTCTATGTTTCTGCTTATCTCTAATTCTATGTTGTCCCTCGCGGCTTATGTCTTCTTGCCGTCCTTCGGTACGCTTTCGTTTGCTGCAATTTTCAAGCTTCCATTTAATTATTGTACCAAGACCTTTTCATGGTGGTGAAACCCTCCACGACAATATTTGCCACGTCAGCAGATAGTCTAGTCTCGATATCATACTAGCAGTCATGAGGTGGTGGATGGTTGTGACCTCTGCGGCCTTCCCAAGCGCACGGAGAGACCTGCGATGCCGCCGATTGACTCCATGTTCCTTGCAGATCTTCACAAATGTATTGAATTTTTCTATCCACTTGGGTTCATCCCTATTCATCTCATTTTGTGTCTTGCAACGAATGGGCCGAGCAGTAGATTTACAGGCCAATGCTGAGCGCAGCCTTTTATCAGATACTTTCGGCCTTGTTGCTTCTTGCCCTGCTATGTGGGGGTTAGCATGGCCTATTTCTCCCAAGCTATATACACTACATGCATAGTGCCCTATATCCTAGGCTCTACGACGAGAATAAAGAGTCGCACGTATGGGTAAACAAGTAGCTGCGGCTTTGTCACTAAGATTCAAGTATCTGTAAACCTCCTGTAATATCTACACCGGATTGTACCCTGTCCGCTGACCGCCTCCTGAGTGCACCTTTTATCTTTGCATCAAATGGTGCCACCACTCCCTCGCATCGACATAAGACTTCACCCACAGTCATCCAATCCTAAGCCATCAGTGCCCGCATCTCGGAGCAAGATGTAGGCCCGAAAGCGAGTTCTTTAAACCTTGCCGATGGACGCCCAACTTCCAACTGCCCGATCAAATCCTAGAACGAGACAAGAGCCGGGATTCTCCGTTGCTCGAGCACTGAACGCCGAGGGATGCCTGCAACTACATCATAGCAAATGCGACTGCGGAAGCCGTAGTGCCGCCGTGGAACGCTCGAACGTTACTTGAGGCGCTGCGATTGTCTCGTTGGACAACGACGGACCACGAGAAAAAGACCACCAGAGATACCGAAGTCGTTGTGACTCCATGTGGCGTTCATCGTCGAGCAGCCGCAAGAAGCTGGCCAAGTCGTGGACGCGTAGGCGAAGATGAGCTAGCTGTTCCTTCGGTTGCACGTACATCCCAGGTTGACTGTCAATGATCTTCCCAATGGCGATTAATGTACTCTGAAGTTGAAGGAGTTGAGAGCGTGCGTGCCCCAAGAAGGCTCGCACCGTGTCATATGAGTGCCGAACCTTGGTGTTCAGAGTCCTAATCTTATCTCGCTGGGCTGCTTTGTCGTAGCTATCATGAACAACAAGTAGCCGAACGAATCTGACCGAAAGGAGCGGGCTTCTATACAACTTCTCAAGAAGGCGCGACTGTTCCGCTACATGGGATGCGCGGGCGGTGTCGAGGCGCTGCATACCTCGGACGAGAGTGTCCAGGAGTCGGATACTGTCAGCGCATTGTTCTGTCAGCCTTCGAATATGTACCACCATCATCTCCAGATGCTGATGTGGAGGTACCGGGACGTTGTCGATGCGCGTAGCGCCAGAGCTTTGTGGTCGCTGTCCCGAGTCTGGTGACGTCGCCCTCGAGAGTAATTCAGCGGAGAACTCAGCCACAGTAAACCGTTCGACACCGACACCAAGCTGAATGGCAAGAGCCAAGGCATCGGCGTACAGGACTGGTATGCTGCGTTCCGCCACTTCAATATCAAGGATAATGGTCTCGTGCTGTTCAGGGACCCCGAGGCCGAACTGCGTGAATGTCGAAGAGCATTCCTCCAGATAGTGTTGCATCCCCTCAAAGGTCACCGCTCGAGGCACACTGGGAGCGTCGAACGGTTGATAAGTTGCTGCCCAGCCCGGATGGACATCCAGTGGATGGAGAAGTCCCAGAGGCGATGTCTCGCTCAAAGGCCGGAAGGAGGACGGGCCAGAAGTGGGACAGGTGACCAGCATCGACAGAACGGACACAGAACAGAGTAAGTCGACCACATCCTTCGGCATCAGATAGGTGTGGATCCAGCGAAACCACACCAAATACGCCGTGACCAGAGAAGTAACCCACGTATACCACGAACAGCCCAGGGAGCTGAGCAACCACGATAGAGGGCCTGGCAGTTTTTGAGCCAGTGCCATATAAAAAGCGTTTGCAAGTGGAGTAGCTCGAGCGTGTTGGCTCAACGTCAGCAGAACCGCCGTGTGGTTGTAGAGGCAGCGGCAACCGGTGTAGAGATATCGATTGACCTTGGTGCAGACGTCCCAAACCATGTTGGAGAAGGCTGCCTGAGCGACGTCGTCTGCAGCAGAAGCATTCATTTTCGTGTAGGGAGGGTCTTCCATGAACGGGCCTGCGTCCGTCGGCGCAGCAGTGCGACCGTCGTTTGTGCTCGTTGGTCTAGGTGGAGCTTTGCGCGGTTTACGGTCTATCTCGCCCAACCGTCGTCGAAGCCTTGCGCGCGTCTCCTGACTCGACATGATGATGTATGACAGCAGGTACAAGCCAATGAGATGTTGCTCGATTTAATGCGTTCGTCTGTGAAACTTGGAAGGAGTATTCGTCGGGCTTATTGTCTGGAGGATATGGCTAGAAGGTGTGAACATGAAGTAGGTGCTAGTACAAAGCCTTCCTAGTGTATCTTGAGAAGTGTTTTCGCAGCTGGGATAAGGGAGGAATGGATAATAGGCATGCCAGACCCGTGGTTGACTTTATCCTAACGTGGATAGACAGTGGGCGATATCATCATGGAGGCAGCTGAATTGCCTCAGTGGCGGATTTGTTGACGTCTCACTCGATAAGTATGTCGCTTCTTTGTATGGAGGCAGGTACAGAGACATCTTGCCAGATCTGGTGAAGCGATGGTCTCGAAACTGCGTCAAGGTGTCAGAGACCTGAAAAAGAAGCCGATGTCGATGCGTTTGAGCTGGCGATTCGCACGGCAACATGGTGTTCGGATAAGTCACCAAGAAGCTCTCTCTTCTTAAGCCTGCAAAGGACTTCGGAAGCTTGACGAAGCGGCGAGTGAGCAGCCTGCAAACGTCGAACGAGGATACCGACTTGAGCTCCAAAAAGACGGGTACCGAGGCAGCGAGCTTTGGCGCCATCAGGCTGGAGCCGTACAGCGAAAGCTGTACCGGTTTAAAGCGCTAGTGGACAAAGCCTGATTGACAATTACTGTCGCCAATAATCCGGTCCTCTAAGCCGAGCAGCACCTCAAAGAGCATTTGCTTAGACTTACATTGGACTGGCAAATAACTGGGCCATGTCTAGGACCACCCAAACAATGTACTTTGGCAGACCCTGTACCCAGCTTTACTGCGGCCTTTGTGCAGATGTACCATCTCTTTGCTTGTTTTTGGGATCAACCAGGAATTGTGCGACATATCTCAAAGAGGTTGGCCGAGCTACCCCCAAAGAGGTTAGCAACCGATGTGGCGACGTTGTGGTTTGGAGTATGCCTAACATAACCACACCTCCCTCCAGACAATGGCTGTCTTAACTTTTCGGAGGTGTGCGTACAACGCGTGAAGTGAGTGGGTATCGTCGTGGCTTTGTCCTTACCTGTGCACACTTGAACCAAGAAACTTTGTGTGAGAACGGCCAACAGCGTCAAGAACCCAAGGAGAAGCAAACATGGATTGTGGTAAACCAGGTGGAGGATGCTTCATAACAGCGAGCGTTCTCGGGCCACAGCAGCAACATGCGCCACCTTCAGCAAGATCTCTAGCTGAACATCTACCTACCTGTTCGGCACCCCAGCACCACGCCTATTGAAGGCAAGAGTAACTTCAACGCTACCAGACAGTATCACGTATACTCGATCTTCTTGACGCCATAAGAGCACTACCCCTACTTGCCTTGACGACGGCATCTGACATCTCGCGTCGCTCGAAAACACTTCATCCACAATGCAAAACCGTTTCCTTTCTTTCGACGCGGCGACTGCACGGCTAAAATGGTCTGATCGCCTTGTAGCCGAGCTTAAATATGAGCTTGGAACTCGGGGGGTGCAACTTCGGCAAGAATGGAAACAGAAAGACCTTATTATCCGTGTTGTGGAATCGGACGCCTATGCCTGGTACGCATCTATGCCAGAGGAGACGTTGCGGCAGGAACTATCAAACCGCGGTTTACAAGGATCCGGCCTATCCCAGGAAGACCTTGCCGCAACAGTTGCACGCATGGACTGTCACAGCGATCTAGTCTACCAGTTGTCTCATATGGTGGTGATACAACTCCAGAATGAACTTATAAGGCGGAACATCTCTTTGAGAGGTCTTCGGAAGAAATGGCAAATGATCAACACGCTGGTGGACGTTGAAACCAGAAGCACGCCGCCGCCCACACGTTCAACCCACACTACTACATCCTCGACCCGTGTTCAAGACTCTACACCCCTTGGCCGCCACAACAGGGCGTTGTTTCCCACCGAACAGACTCAGCTGCGATACCAGAATGGAGACAATATAGCTGTTTCAAACCTCGGGGCCACCTACCACACTACCTTTCCAGTCCGCCCGAACCCTGTTCCTCGCGACGCTAGCTCTTTGCATAGACCCTCTCCCGTGACTGAAAGTCATATTGCAGCAGCTCCGCAAGTCGTTTCAGATGCGCTACTCCCAAGGCAGGACCTCGGCACTTCACTCTCGGCAAACCCACGCAGCGAACCATCCCGCCTCACTCCCCGAATCAGATCCTGGGAGCTGGCTTCTCCCGCGCAGTCAAGTGCGGTTGTTCATGTGGCGGAGCTTGAACCGGTCACTCCGCTTTCGAGCCCGCAGCTAGTTGCGGTTCCTTCTCAGACGACCCCCCCAAGTCCGGCTTCGCTGAGTCCCTTTCACGCACTCAAGCTAAAGTCTCCAGTACGCTCGGTGGCACCTAACGCCTCGCCTCTTACTCTCCCACAACAGCCGCGTCCGCTGGAGGCCTTAGGTCATCTGACAGAAGCCCTCACGATCAACGAGATACAAGAGATGCGCGCATATGAAGAAACCTGGCGTAATCACGACTGGCAGACACTTGACGAGATCCGCGCCGAACTCTTTGAGTCCTCTGATGGCCAAGATGTGTTTGTGCAATGCCTGCGTAGGAAGTTCCGGAAAGTGGTTGAGGAAAAGTCGAGGATCGAGAGAGAGCATCAAGGTGGACCCTGCCAAGCAGGAGATGTCGCCCAGACAGAAGCAGCGGATGCGAATACAGAGCATGACTTGTCCACCGCGCCCTCTGCGTCCAGTGGACCAGCTGCAAGCATATCACGAGACTTCCCACACACCAAGGAGACGACATCGTCCTTGCTCGCCACGCCACCAAACACTGTTCCTGGTATTCCGCCCATTTGCCGTGATGCACGATTCCTACCAATCACATCAATTGCGCGTCCCAATACGTTGCCTGTGACGGCGCCGAAAAATGGTATAGTACCGTGACATCCGATGTGTGCGATGAGACATGTTCTGACTGTATCTAGACACCCCCACTGCCTCCATAAGCGCGCTACCCGGGACCTTTCCAGACCATCGTGATACGGGTCCATGGTCAGGTCGGTATCAAGGCTCCTCGAATCCAATCGCCAATACCGTCCGTCGGCAAGTCAACGGCGTCAGCCCAGGCCATTACGACATCACGTCAATCGCTGAGATGCCGGGTGACCAGCAGCGAGGCACAGAAGCATGGTCTAGAACTCCCATACATGGGAGCGAGAGCCTACAATCAATCCAGCATCCAGCTCGCTCGAGCGAGGCCGCGCCAATGGGTCATCCACAAGACAAGCTATCGCTGCAGTCAATCGCCGTCAGAAAGCAGTCTCTCCGTGCAGTGGCAGAAGAAGGGTCCAGTCCCATCATGGCGGCCACACAGAGTCAAGGTCAGGTCCAACCACTCAGATGGTCCGACACGCTCGCGGATACTACGGCTGCGGACCAAGCACCAAACCCTCCACCGACTGGTGCTCCTCTGCGGACCCAAGTCCAACCCTCTCCTGTTTTGAATCAGGGTCGGCAGCCACCATCCGGAAGCTCAGACACCCAGCGACGTCCCGCCAGACAAATGGTGCCAGAGCGTTCAAGCGCAGACGTTGCAACACCTGGACCGTCCGGCAAGCTCTCGGACCGTGCAACGCATCCATCTGATGTGTCGGTCGATTCGTCGATCGTGGTCCAGCATCCCGCAAGTGTCAATGTAAGTCGCACTGCAGACCCCTCACCTCGATCATGCTTACTGAAACTCGTATGCCAGATACAGACATTACCTGATGTCCAGGATCGCCGTTTGCGATGGAACACTGACCAGATTGAACAAGCCTTTCAGCTAAAGGCCTTCACGACTGTTCCCCATGGACGGCGGATCAAAGTCTATTTCGACAAGGAAACGCCGCTGGCTAAAGAAATCCTGCGGATCTGCAGCACCAACCCGCGACCAACGGTGGCAGCACTGACTCTCCCAGATGATGCTCGTGCCGACGATCAAGGTTTTCCGGGCCAATGGTACGTGGATGCTACCAAAGCCACAGATACGTACAATACCCTGAGGAAGGCGATGGAGAAGCAACACGCTGAATAAGGTGATGGAGAAGCAACACGCTGAAGAAGGCGATGGGGAAGCAACACTTGAAGGCATGGTTTCCAAAATCTGCTGCCGACATTGCGGAGACGTGTAAGTGGGTAGTGGTGGAGAATTTTGGCAGGGCGACCCTCAGGATTCTAGGCAGGACTCAGGCGGATCTCTTCGTTCAGGGCTGATTTTTGTTTCCAAGAATATGTCGCTATCTCTTTCACGTCATAGACTATTAGGCCTCGGATATATCTGCAAATTCCACAAACACTAGAACGATACTTGCTTGTAGAGGGATTTGTCACTACATCAGCACTGTTACACGCCAGCCTTTGGCCGCTCATTTCGGACTAGACTGAACTTGGAAGTTATCAACGATGCCTTTTTCTGCCACCCAAAGGCAAAACATCCCACTATACCTGATGAACGTGATCGATCGCATGTGTAGACTGGCAGTCAGCCATACTCCAAGGACCACTGCTATCCATGCGACCGTGGCTGGTTGTCATTGCGGTGGCTCGCGGTGTACGACTGGTCGAAACGCTGGCATGACTGACCTCCGCCGGACTGGTGCCAATTCCCATAAGTAAGGACGGTGATGCCCATGGATGTGACCGCTGGTCATGGCGGCAGCAACGCATCACCGGCGAGGGCGAGGTGATGCCAGCTGCACGGCAGCAGGGCAAGGCAAAGGTGGTATTTGCTACGCGGACAGCCAAGTCCGAGCTGTCTCGCAAAATGGTCGAAGCAGTATCCCTATCGTTTGCATGCGTTTGCTGTATTCACCAGCGGCTTTACTGCCTCCGACCGTAGGTTTGCCACGATTGTCTGGTCCTCTGTTAAACAAGCTACTTTATTGCCCTCACTTGTCTCTTCCATCCACTTATCCGCCCTAAGTCTCTCACATACACTCAGATAAGTATCAGCCTGGCTTTCCGTCTCTGTCTGCCAACCAGTTCATACCTTGCCACCTCCGGTGCACCTGCAGCCACGGCTTACTGTCAGAATGAGCTCACCAGCAGAGGTTGCCAAAACGCTCACATCGGCGCCATGCGAAGCTAAAAGCGACAATTTCCTTTCTGGCACGAACCTTCTCTGGGTTCACAATGAGCCTGAGAACAAGATCGTCCGCGCACGCATCAAGCAGTCAATCGCAGCAGGGGCTACCATGGCCGATAGGTTCGGTCCGGACGTGACGCATATCGTCGTAGTACGCGAACCTACATGGGCGACACTGCGGCTGATGCTGGGCGTTGACCGACCGCCAGTACTTCCACCTGAGGGTGTTCACCTCGTCACCATCGCGTTCGTTCCCACATGTCGCGACCTAGGTCGGCTAATCACTCCGCCTACACCCGATCTCCTATATCGCCCTTCCGACTTACGTCCTATTCCCCCGATGCTGACGACATTCTCTCCGGCAGCGGTTCAGCCCCTATCGGGAAGGGAGCCTGCTGGCATCGTCGACTCCGAGCAGTCGGAGCAGGAGGGAGACAAGGCGCAAAGTACCTCGAACATGATTCAGGATGAAAACATCATCACCATTCAGCCAGGCGAGACGACCGAAGACTTCCTGCATCGAATAAAACCTTCAGGCTATGTGAGGTCATATCTCGACGCAATTGATATTGCCGACCCATCCGCAGCAAACCTCTCTCCAGTTGACCTTGGCGATTTTAAGCTTCGGGGCGAAGACCTGCTTGGCAAGTTCGACACATTTACCAGCCAGTATGACAGTGAGGAAGAGCTTGATCGGACCACCATGTCTGATTCATTGAAGCGACATTTTCGGGAAAAGGGACACGAGCTTAAGCTCGATATCAAGGCGCTGGCGCGAGAAAAGCGTGTGGTTGGGGGAAAGTGGTTACTGTTTCTGCCACCAGGTCTAGATTTGGACAGGACTTGGGTGGAATTCGCGCGGGCGACGGCCGAAGGCAGGCTAGGACCTTATACTCAAGTGAAGGGCATCTATGCAACGTCACCACCGTACAAGATGAGGCGACAGGATCTGATCACGATATGGACAAGGAGTTTCGAAGATCGTGAGGACGTGAAACGGGTCCTTGTCGGTATCGAGGCCATACTGGCGAGACTGAGATTGAGCAAGACAGCTAAGCTGTACTACAAGCTGGACGCGTTCACGCACCCAGGCTTGCGTAGCGGCAACGAGTACTATGTCGACGTGACTGAGTGGGACAGAAGGATGAAGTGAACTCCAATCATTGGCTGTATGGGAAGTCTATGACCGGATCCGGGCTGCTGTTGCGTGTCGGACCTGGCTTTCCGGGCCACGGTTGAGCGTTGCAAAAATCGCCACGATGTGAGGAAAGAGAGTCCGGCCATCGAGGCGTTACCACGACGAACTGGGAAATGGGCATCTCTGGGCGCTGGAGATGGAACATTAGACTGGATCCAGGAAAATCGTCGAGAAAGGACTGTTTGTATGTAGAGAGAGCCCAGCTTTTGTATGTTATTTTAGGAAAGTGACACCCTTGACGGAAGACTATTCCTCTCATACGCTGTGCTTGTATAGAATAAGAACCTTTTCGTCGTTGTTCAGACCGGTTATCCTCGTTGTAAAGTATGGTTGCCTACACCGAACTCGAAGTGGGTATAGTAATGGTCTTGTAACATGCAGGACATATGTCTAGTAGTGGGAGAACAAGAATAAAATCCACGCACATATGCGGCGGGTAGTTGCGAGAATTTGAAACATGAGCGAAGGCACGGGTATGAGACAAGAAGAAAGTTGTCGTCTTCCAGCAGGAAAAACACCTCCAAACTGTCAAAGCACTGGTGCTCTCACGTCTATGGCCAACTCGCATTTGTGCTACCTACCCTGACCTGTGCAGGAACATCAAACAGCCTCGCGACCTCAGCGCCTCACCATTCAATGTGAACTTGATCCTATCATGCATCCACTTCGATGAATATGCCCATGTAATTGAGCCTGCCCAAGCAAGCCCTCAGGCCCGCCCTCGTCCAAGGTGAAGACTGGCCTGGAATGCACTGACCTTCATCCCACACCACGCACGGAAAGCCGCTCTTAGATCCACGTGTGTACCCTTGTCTCTGTCTCTCTCTCCCTGCCCGTCCTTTCTATCCCACCTTCAACGCAAAGTAGCTGTCCTGACCTTGCCGCAAACATGGGATCCTGTCACCATCACTTGAAAGACGATGCTGTCTCGCGATGAGGTAGTATCAATCCTTCCTCTCGGCTAACTCGAGTCTCGATGTGCGTGCGAAGGCATCTTAGACGTTCGACCATTCACGACTTCTTCTTCTTGGTAGGCGGACCTTCTGTATGGCGATGATTGTTCTCCTTGCGTTTAAGGCCGGTCTCATCATGCTCCTCTTTGTCGGTCTCATCTTGCTCCTTTTTGTATCTTGTGGCGAAAAAGTCTCGAATGTCCTTGCCTGTTCGCGTGGTGGTACTGTCGACCTTGAATGACTTGTCCTGAACCGCTCCCTGAGTTCCGAGTTTCCGCACTCTTGATCCAGCGCCACTGGAGCTTTCGGGCGTCTTGACAGCCTGAGTCTTGATTCTTGCGAAGGCTGATGGTCGAGGCTCCTCGGTCAATGTGTCCTCAGATGCATGCTCATCCTGTACCTTCCGAGAAGTACTTCTCAATGGTTTCAATGTTGTCGCTTCCTTATCTTTGCTTTGGTTTGTCGCCTTTTGTTGTGAATCGTTGTTTGCGGGCTTTGGTGCTGTTGCCTTTTTGGTCTTAGCTTTGTCCGTCGTTGTCGACTCTTTGCTCGCAGTAGCAGACCTTCGAAGCTTTGTGGTGGTCTTGCTCTGCGAGAACGGCATCTCTCGTGGCACAACATAGTTCGTCTCCTTGTTTTGACCTGGAGAATTCGTCGACGGGAGCCACGGACCGTAGTCGCTAGAGCACGCCGGAAGGTCACGCCAGCTTACATACTTGAGGGATGTGGTTGTGGAGCCTACGACCTCGCCAGCCCGAAGAATCAAGGAGCTTGCCATGGCTGTGAGTTTGGTCGTGCTCGAAATTGCTGCTGGGTACGGCGGCGTGAGCGGAAGAATGTGGTGTCCTGATTCCTTGGGGATGAATTGGGGAAGGAGATATATCAGAGAAGTCCACCATGAGGCAGGGAAATGTGACACCCAAGGTAGTTGAGGCAGTATGGCCCTGCCTTCCTGCATCTTTGATCACCATACGCAGCTACTGCGAACGAACGTGAAGGGAAGGCTATGAACAACCCTACGACGCAGCAGGAAAAAAGGCCCGAGACGCTGCCTTGCGCTGCCTCGGAGGCAGCATAGGAACATGTGATAGGTCATTCAGGTTGGGTAACAACGCCCGGCCAAGGTGGAAAAGGTCAGCTTAGCCGGTGCACAAGGTCAGGTCAAGCTTGGACATTGACAATACATGCTTCACAAGCCTCCCACGAGGGCGACGTCAGTGAGGAGGAACCGACCGCGTCTTACAAATCATCCATCGCATCATCTTCAGCAGCTTCGAGCACCCGTAAAAAAGGCACCTGACCTAGTTGATAGGGTATCAGTTGTCTGAGTGCTTCGCGCTGAGTGCTGAAGTATTTCCCGGGGTTTGCCGCTCGGAAGCTTGTGGGGCTGGTCTCTGATGTCGTCGGACACGCTTCAGCGAAGCGACGAAACTCGTCCACAATGTCGTCCTCACGCACGGCAAAGTTTGCTATAAAATACTTGTCTCGGTTGATGATGGGCCGGGCGTTCCGGGTGATCTTTGACCACCCACCAGCACTGTCGATAGCTTTCTGATTAAGCTTGCGGCGTTCGTCGTCCTCGGCGATGACCTCTGATGGCACCACATAGCGGTGGAGATTGAGGCCCTCGAATCCTTGAGGATAAGGGCTAAGAATGTAAAGCGACGGGCTCAGACCATGGGTGGCATGTAAGAACTGTGCTGCGCGACGGAGATCGCCAATGCCGACTTGTTCGATACTCCTGGCCTGGGCAAAGTTCAGAAAGAGCAACCGCGCATGTGGTGGAATGTCGCAGATGAGGCTGGGAGGTTGCTGTCCTTCCCATCGGCCAGGCACGAACACATGGGTGCCAGATGGGTGATAGCCGAGGTCGTAGACTGCTCCGTATTTCCTGCTACTGTTTAGAGAGTGTACAGTGTCCCCTTTGTCATTACTCACTTTCTCGCACACAAGGCCCCTAACCACGCTGTCTGGGCAGCCTCATATAGTTTGCGTGACCATCGACGTCCAGTCCCCACTAGCGGCCTCGCAGGATTTAGTGTGGCTGTTTCTGGATCCTCCTCCTTGACCAATGGCGGCTCGACATTCATTCCAGAGACGAAGGGTCTCCGTTTCGAAGAACTCAGAAGACCCTGCCTCCTACGCTGGTCCAACAGTCTCTCCATGTCACGCACCGTCTGTTCTGTTGCTCCCTGGCTCCATCTGACCCTGAATTGGGCGACTTGCTCCCCCAAGAGACGCAGGCGCTGCTGTTTCTTCGCGTAGAACCATGAGTCAGGAATATCATCTTGGGGAATGAAGATCGCCGAATCGCCGTCGATAGATACACTGAGCAACCAGTCCCAGCATGTGAACGGAGAGAAGATGGGTTGTAACTCGGCTTTTTCATGATCACCCCTGAAGGCCTCGTGACAGGCAGTCCCGGACCTTCGAAGCATTGTCAGGTGCCCTCGTTTCAGCTCAACTGCAATGCACTGGCGAGGGGTGCCAAGATAAACGATCTTGAAATCACCTACGTAGGGTCGTAAGGTGAATTCCTCGAATCGGTATGACTTCGAACATGTATTCAAAGCCTGCTGCAGGTCTTTGAGTGCATCGAAATCAGACAAAAGGGACTGCTGTAATAGGGCTGAGGTACTGCATGTAGAGGGCTGCGGACAGTCGTCGTAGGTAATCCTGTTGTATGGGTTGTACCTGTTGATGGAGTTAGTGCTTGTTGTTCTTCTGCAATGGTCTCTCATGTCTCACATACCAGGTATTGTCTGCGTCATTGTGGTATGTCAGTAGAGAGTGTATCGCCTCTGGGAGCATGAATAGTGGCATTGCGAAGGGCGCCCAGGGCATCGGAAAATTCTCGGTGGGTCGATCTGATAATGGCATCTCTGGGAAATAGACATCGAACTTCCCGGCGACGGCTTTTCCTTTGCCTTTCCACTGCTGGATATAGAACGCGGGCACAAGTGCAACCCACTGTGGAGCCGAAGGATTCTGGACGACGAAGGCAGCGCATTGGTTTTGCCCCTCTCTCACACAAAGTGCATAGTAGTAGAAACTGCCCCTGTATGGCGGTGTTGGTTGAGGTTGAATGGTCTTGATGTCCAGACCAAGAAGCATCACGTTTGTGGCATCAGGTTTGGTCACAGCAATCAATTTCTCCAAAGGTGCCTTTGTTAGGATCGGTGCCGCACTGTCGCAGAGGATAAGCCCGCCGTCGATGGGAGCACCTTCTCCTGCTCTGACATATTCTTGTATAGTCTCGTTCAAGACCCACGAACATCTCGCCTCCCACAGGAACGGCACTGAGTACCCTTTGAGCCGTCGTCTATACTTGAGGCGAAGACGAGTAAGCAAATCCGTTGTTGTTGACATTATGCTTTGTTTGGCACGCAGAGTTTTTTCTCGGCTTTGTATATAGGTAGGCTTGAATGTAGTGCAAAACAAGTTTGATCCATACACAATAAATGTTTCCAGAAATAAAGGGAACCCCTTTTTCAAGCGATAGCCAGTGTAGAAGTCGTCGATATAGGAATCAAACAAAGGATAAGAATCTGGATAATAGGGTGGTCTGTCTGAGGTACGTTGTGCTCCAGGGAAGAAAACTGTAGTAGCAGTCCAGTAAGAGAATATCTTAGCAGGCTGCGCCTAGAGACTTCGCGAAGATGGTGCAAACTCAACCCCTAATTGAGGACATCACTCCCAGAGAGCCATGGTGTCACGAAGCGGCAGATGGCAAATTGACTCTCAAAAAGGCCTATTCGAGACTCAAACACGGAACTGGAGCCTGTGTGTTGTCTGTGACAGCTGTGGCTGCCCTTGCATTGACGGATCTCTGCTGCGACAGGGGACGTGGAATGGTAGGAGTCCTGCCTCTGCCTCGACCAGGAGGATCAATGTCTCTGACTAACCGTCTCTTTTAGGTGTATACGGTCATCAAATGCAAAGAGAGTACGTCACTACCGGATCTGTTGTATGTGTCGGAGGCGTGGACCAGAGCACAACAAGATGAATGGAAGGCTATGAAGCCGGTGCTTCGACTTGACCGCATCGCCAGCAGCCACGGATGGATTCAAGATGACGTGTTGGTGTTACCATTCTACCTCAGAGAGGACCGATACGTGTCACCTGGTGTTACCTTCCTCAACGGCCAACTCCCCTACCTGATTAGATCTCCACATGATCATAGCCTCCTCTCTCAATCTCAAGTCGACAGGGATCAGGATCATCGATCTCCACAACGCAAACAAAATATCGGTGACAAAACCCGTGAGGTCATAACCGAACGTGTCAACGGACTGAAAGGTGTCTTAGACGGTCTTGAGTCGATGTATGAGAGTGAGAACCAGCCTTTTCTGACCAAATCCAAGCTCTTCAATGCTTGGGTAGATCAGGTCGTCAACAAAGAGTGAATCGATGGGGAGGGAAGATGAGCTCTTAGGATAAAAGTCAGGGAGAAACAGCTTGCATTGCCGGAAGGGCAAGCGCGATTTAGCGTTGGTACCCTAGTGGGACGGAACGGTGCTTGTCGATGGGGAAAGACGGCCATCACGGAGGGATCGATAGTTGGGTCTTTTCCCATGCTTTTGTCAGGCTATCAAATCTCAGAAACATCTCAAAGTTTCTGGCGAGCACTGTTGACAGCGTCAAACACTTTTCGTAGGTGTTCATTCCCGATAGTGCCTTACAACTTACCATTTTTTTTTAAAGCACACTGGAGACAATGACCGACTACAGCGCAATGGCATCCAATCAAGCGCCACACAAGGTATCAAAAGCCAGCAATGAGACCCCCGTTGATAGCATGGTCTTCGATCATGCTCGTGTTGACCCTTCGAGATACAACAATTTGATGGAGGCAAAGGACGTCAAAGCTTTCACCGATATGGTCGAAGACTATATGCTTTATGTGAAAGAAGATGCTTGTCAGCGCCAGGGCTGGGATGAAGAGAGAGAGAAGGCAGTAGCTGTTGTATTTGTGTCGATGATCAACAACGAAAAAGGGTGGACACTGGCAAGCAATGTAGTACCAGAGTTCCAACGCCCAATGTCCGGACACCCACGGATTCTATGGAAAGAAGCTAACGAACCCTAGATTTGAAACGACAAACCTTGCTGATCCGCTGCGATACATCCTTGATGCCGTCAAAACTCGCTTACCCCTACGGGCAACCTATTTCAAGATTCGACCGAGCATGGATCAGAGGTGGGAAGAGAATCTAGCCTGGCGTTGTGAGAAGAGGTTCGTGGAGTATATAGCCTGGCAAGCAGGCCAAGCCAGCCAGACGAGCAGTGGTCGGATGGCGGAGATCGAACAAGTTCTGGAAACATTACAACCTGTCGTGAAGGCAAATGCAGAGTCAACAAGCGAGCGAGGCTCGGCATCACACACCATTAGGTCAAGATACTCCATTCATGCACGGAGGGCCATCCCGGCGTTGTTGCTCTTGATATTCATGTCAATCCTGCCAGTGGTGTATATGAGTATAGTGCAGGAAGGCGAACAGGGCAATGATGAGCAGGAGGAAGATCAACAGGATGAAGAAGAAGAAGAACAGAAGGAAGCTGAGCACGACGAAGAAGAAGGAGAACAGGGCGGAGATGAAGAGGAGGATGTCGAGGACGAAAATGGAGAGGAGGAAGACGAAGAGGAGGAAGATGAAGACGAAGACGAAGACGAAGAGGACGAAGAGGACGAAGAGGACGAAGAGGACGAAGAGGACGAAGAGGACGAAGAGGACGAAGATGAAGACGAAGATGAAGACGAAGACGAAGACGATGAAGATGAAGATGAAGATGAACAGGAGGAAGACAACGAATACGAAGATGAACAGGAGGAAGACGATGAGTAAGAGTCGCAGGTCAATTTGGCAAGTCAGGTTTTCTTCAGGAGAAATCAAAAAAGCTTTATATACAGCTCCAATTCCATTGCGGCTGAAGATACCGCGTGCAGGTACGGTATTACTGTCAATTCATCAGTAATGATGTGCGGATATTGTGGATACCCTCGCTATTCAGTACGATCGTGTGAAAATATGTCGCTGACCGTCATAAGCACGTGAAAAATAGAGAAAGGTCAATAATTAAACACGCTAAAAAAATTTCACAATTCGTCTGTCGACATTGGTACGATCTTACGAATGGTCGCGGGGCCGCGTGGCCTAATGGTTAAGGGTAAGCTATTCTCTATGCCTGGAACTCATGTACTTTGGCTAATTAAACATTAGCGTTGGTTTTCGGATTTGGCAATTGTTGTCGATGTGAAAAACACCAAAGATTGGGAGTTCGAATCTTCCCGCGGTCGTTTTCTTTTTGCTCGTCTTCTGGACTGTTGGCTACAAGAGCTGGCGGAAAACGTCCAACATGGGGACACAACCAAGTTTTTTGGAGGGCAGTCAGATCGAATCGGAGAAGAGATCGACACGCCCATGCTACGCTGCAAGGGCTCGGGCTAACATCAATACTGAACAATCCAGAGCCTTTATGTTATATCTCACTAACGATAACAAGATGAACCGTCTTGATATACGAGGTTTTGCTGGATGCAGCGGAGAACCGCTGCACACAGCACAGCCGGTCTACACGACGTTTCATCCACAGCAAGGCATGGAAGTGGCTACAAGCGTGAACGGAGCACATCAGTGTGCTTGTATTGCCTGCGGCTGAGCAGGAACAGAACTAGCAGTGGTTTGTGACGATGCAGCCTCCTTTGCAGCAAATTTGGCCGCTTCCTCAGCCTGGTCCTCCCGGATCTTCTTCAGCTGTTCGGGATACTATTACGACAAGTTAGCGGCAAATCAACCAAAGGGGTAGGGTATGCAAGACTTACCCATCGCTCACCAACATCAGGATGACTCTTGATTCGGTTCATGAGCGTAGCCTCGCCCAGCCTGCTCCACGCGCCCTTGATGAACGTGAACTCGATATCATCGAGCCTGACACCGCCCCTCCGCTCTAGGATATCCGACCTCAACTTCTTGACCGAGGCTGGGACATCCATGCTCTCGAACGTGGCGTCGTAACTGACGCCCTGGAAGAACGGTATACTAAACCGCGCGCCAGTGCCCCGGGCCGGACTCTGCACTCTGTGCGTGGTCGACTGGCAGACACCCTGCGTGAGAGCCTCCATTCCTTGGCCGATAGCCACGACGAAAGTCCCATCGATGGGCGGACAATCGACCCACTGACCCTCCGCGTTCTGAACCTGCAAACCGCGATGGTGGCTTGCTTGCAGAAGATAACTCGTCAACATACTGTCCTTGTGCGGACCCACGCCTTGGGCCTCGCCCTCGACACCCAACTCCTCGAGGTCCGGATACTTGACGATCTTGAGTTTATGTTGTTGCGCTTCGTCGAAGAACTGGGCGAACGCGTCCGACGGTAAGCCGATCGCTTCGGCGATTAGACTGGTGAATTCCATACTCATATCGCCCATGCGAGCCATGTACTCTTCGTAGACTTCCCGGAATCGCGGTAGAGCGTTTGGATCAGGCCACAGGTTTGGCGCGAGTAGATTCCTATATAATGGGTCGTTAGGGCCGGGAATGGGATGTGGTGTCGATAGATCGATTTGTTCGCGCCAGTCGGTTTTGAAGCGCGTGATTTCCATGCCTAGTTTGTTGTAGCCGAGGAATGATTTGGCGTTTTTCATTTCGACTTCGAGTTTCTTCTCTTCGGGGAGGTCGAAGAAGGCTTTGCCTAGACGGATGACTTCGGCGACGAGATCGGGTGGGATGCCTGTGTTTTCGATATATAAGAAACCGACTTCTAGGAGGGCATGGCGGAGATCGGCTAGAAGTTGGGGTTTGGTTTCAGGGGAGCGAGCTAGTGAGAGATCTAGGATTGGGATGCTGGAGAAAGACATCGTGGACTCTGGGTAGTACAGTGTGTCCTTAGGTGTAATCGATGATGGGATATATCTATCTGGTAGGGGGGAGATGAGATTATAGAAAGTGAGAGTTGTTTAGTCCCCCACGATGCTTGGGCGATGGCGCAATATGCCGAGGCCGGAGAAGGTTGTCAGCCGGTGCATACGAGATACCTGACAGGGTTGTGGCCTGACACTTCTTGACGCAAGGCTACTCTCATAATTTATACTCACTCACCCTGGTAGTATATTTGCTCCGATGTGCTGCTGGCGAGTGGTCACAAGCGAGGCTCATATAGAAGGATAGTGTTGTAGATAAATGCTGGATGATACTGTAGATTGAGTTGCTTATTACTCCGCCTGCTTACGGGAAGGCTCACGACACGTCCTGAAATCCAACTAGAACTCACACACTCAATCCAAGAGAATCAACTTGCCGTCATTGTTGCTCACACGCTCATCCAACCTAATAGAAGTCCTGTTCCAGCGGCCATCGCCTGTCCCCAACTCTGCTTCCAACACCTTCCCATCCTCGCAGAGCCTCACATCCCGTGAGCTGGCACCGAAATTTCCACCCCTGGCCCAGATAAAATGACCGTGCTCGTTCGCCAAACAGTTGTTCAGGGAGATAGATGATAGCTTATGGTTCCCATGGACGTCGGCGCACGAAGCGATCAGGTCATAGTCTCTGTCCAAAGTGATGCTGTGAGAGGAAGAAGTGAAGTTTCCCCGCAACTGAACGTATTGTTGTCCTTGATGCTGTTGTTGCGGTTGCTGTTGATGGTGCGGCGGATATTGATGCATTCCGTATGCACCGGCACCAACAGCTGCAGCAGGCGCAACCCATCCGTGCTTCTTCTTTTTCTTCTCTTCGTCCGAGGAACTACTGCTGGATGAAGAGTGTCGACGAAGAGGATTCTTCTCCTTTTTGTGTTTCTTGTAGGCATCTTCAGCCATGGAGCCGGTGATTGCGCCTCCGATGGTGCCGAGGAACCCGTGGTGGACTTTGTGGCCGCCGTATGCTCCTAAGGCGCCACCAGCAACAGCACCCATAAAACCTCGGTCTTGAGCCTGAGGGTCGTTGGGGTCTAGAGGAGCACCTGGGGCGGGCTGTGCAGGGTAGGTGGTCGTCTGGTTGTGAGTAGGTGGCGGTCCTGGTGGTGCAGCGAAACTGTCCCATTGTAATTGAGGAGGTGGCGCGTATGCCTGCGGATTAGATTGGTCGTTGTAACCATATGATTGGGATCGGTATGAGTATTCCGATTGCTGAAAGGCATACCGCTGATCTGGGGAAGGAGAAGAGTACTGATTCGCCGACTGAGTGTCTGAGCCTGGGTAGGCTGGAGATTGGTAGTCCCGGCCATCATCATATGGACGATTCTGGTCGTAATTTGAACTGTAAGGTTGCTCGCCGTAGCTCTGAGCTGGCCCAGAAGGAGGTTGCCATTGTTGTTCCTGATTACCTCCATAGCCCCAGTTTTGGCTTGGGCGTTGGGTGTTCCAGTATTCCTCGTTCGACATCTTGTTTAGCCTGTGCGAGGTCTGTTGCGCGAGCACTGATGTCCAGATAGGTGTTTCTACCAGACGTCATTCAACGTACCGGGACTTACTGTCTTATATGAAGACGGAAGGGTGGTAGTGAACGCTAGGCATCCTCCATTCAGGCTCACCACCCTAGCGTTGGATGTGGAAAGGGCTGTGGCTGAGAATCGGAACACAGCCACCAAAGATTCAATTCATAGATGTGATAGGAAGACAACCTCATAGAACAGCCACGTTCTGTCTCCCTATGAGAGATGAAAGCCGGCTGGTATGGAGTAGGCGATGCATCTAGCCTATCCAGGCACGGGTGCTCAGGTTGACAAGGTCATATGCAAGCTCTTTATGATGCAACTCATGGAGCTTCGAACCAATGAATGTTGGAACATTTACGACGAACAACTTACCACGCAGATAGACTCACGGCAAGTCTCCGTTAAGAAGGCTCCTTGACACGACACCTGTGGAGTGACGATAATGCGCGAGGATAGATTGAGAATATTGACTGGAATCGGAAAGATACTGTTTGAGGAAAAAGAGAGAGTTGAGCCAGCAGTCTTAAGGAGTTTAGGTGCACCGGACTTCTCAACTGACCCCCAACCGAGCACGCCTAAGCTCGGAAATAAGTCGTCATTTGGGTGTCAATCTTCATCTTCTCCGCACTTGATTCCGAGCACATCATGTTGCGGAGTCGGGACTCTGCTAACAAATCCTCCTAACGGTATCGCTCTTTAACCCGTCGACTGCCCTTCTCGTCGAGGTTGAGTACAGCCATGTCCGGCTCTTCGTAGCCTCAGCTTGTAAATTGGCCAAGATGAAGCAGACTCTGCGGCTCCGCCGCTCAGCCGCTTCCCTTGTGCGGTCCATTGAGCACACGAAACCATCGCAGTCACCTATTCTACGAGCCGTCTCGGCAAGAACGTTTCACAGCACCGGGTCCAGGTACGAAGACAAGAGCAAAGAAGAACCGAAAGGAAGCGCATCCTTCAGAGGTCAGCTCTATGAGAGCACATCGGATCGATTGAAGAGGGAAAGAGACTCCGAAGCCCGATACATCCAAGCCCAACGACAGCGCAAAGCAGAACCAAGGACTTTGGCTCTGAGTGTTGGTACGTACGTCGCTGGCATCGTACCTACCCTCGCTGACAGTTCGCAGTCATCCTATCCGTGGCAGGTGCGGCGTACTGGCTGGGAACCAGAGGCGAGAAAGCTTTGGACCTTACCTCTACCACTCCTCTAGCACGCGCGCATCCTCCTCAACTCGACACACGTACCTCCGTTCTCCAGGCAGCCTGGGTAGATTTCGCTCAGATAGTGGGAAAAGACAATGTTTCTACAATACCGGACGACCTTGAAGCGCATTCCGGCTCAGAATGGTCCTCTTACACAACAAAGTCCGGAGAGAGGCCTTTCGCTATCGTTTACCCTGCCACAACCGAGGAGGTGTCCAAGATCATGCAAGTATGCCACCAAAGGAAAATCCCGGTAACGGCACTCTCTGGCGGAACTAGTCTGGAGGGTCATTTCGCGCCGACACGGGGAGGTATATGCATAGATATGGGGAGAATGGACAAAATATTGGACTTCCACCCGCAAGATTTGGATATTATAGTTCAACCTGCTTTGGGCTGGGAAGATCTGAATGAATACTTGCACGAGTCTGGCATGTTCTTCCCACCCGATCCAGGTCCAGGTGCAAAGATCGGAGGTATGGTCGGCACAGGATGCTCCGGCACAAATGCCTACCGATATGGCACTATGCGCGAGTGGGTGATTTCGCTGACCGTTGTACTCGCCGATGGTACAATCATCAAGACAAGACGGAGACCACGAAAGTCCAGCGCTGGTTACAACCTAACCCAAATGTTCATCGGTAGCGAAGGCACATTAGGTGTCGTCACGGAAGCAACATTGAAAGTGACTGTTCTGCCCAAAAGCCAGTCTGTTGCCGTTGCTACTTTCCCGACGATTCATTCCGCAGCCGAGTGTGTTGCAAAGGTCGTTGGTGAAGGTATCCAACTTGCAGGAATGGAGATTCTCGATGATGTGCAGATGATGTGCATCAACAAGAGTGGAACGACATCTAGACAATGGCAAGAAGCGCCAACGCTCTTTTTCAAGTTTGCAGGTACGCCGGACGGCGTCAAAGAACAAATCAGTACTGTGCGAAAGCTGGCAAAGGCCACTCACAACAAAACCTTCGAATTCGCAAAGAATGATGACGAGGCCACAGAACTTTGGAGTGCTCGAAAAGAAGCCCTATGGAGTGTTATGGCTATGCGCAGAGACGAAAGAGACCATGTGTGGACGACCGATGTCGTGAGTACTTTACCAATGCAAAGACCTGCCGATTTTAATATGCTACAGGCTGTACCTATCAGTAGGTTGGCCGACATCATCCAAGAGACTCGAGATGATGTCGCCAGCAGTGGGTTAATAGGAGGAATTTGTGGCCACGTTGGTGATGGTAACTTCCACAGTAGGTCAACCAGCAATATGGTCATGAGCACGCACTGACATCAGCAAAGCGATCTTGCTGTACAACGACACCGAGAAGCAGACAGCTGAAGGCCTCGTGCACCGCATGATTCAACGAGCAATCGCTATGGACGGCACAGTCACGGGTGAGCACGGTGTCGGCCTGAAGAAGCGCGAATATATCCGGGAAGAGTTGGGAGAGGAGACTGTCGACGCCATGCGCAAGGTAAGGGTTGAAATCTTGGAGTCAATGTTCAGATGCTAACAAGCGATACAGCTCAAGCAAGCGTATGATCCTCTTGGGATACTAAATTGTGACAAGATTGTTCAGCTGGAGGTAGGCCATTAAAACGTTCTTCCAGCAAAAAGGACCACAACGTGAAAGGGAGAATGCACATCGGCAAACATATATACCGAATACTATATTCCAAAGTGCCCCTCTAGGTGTCAAATACCCCGAGCGCAGAGCCACGAGGGACCCCGCGCCCAGATTCTCTCGCCTTGCTATTAGCCTAAATGCCCTCTACAACTTCTTTCATCTCTTTTCCGGTGGTCACTATGAGATCATTGGTGCACCACTCTCTCGAGATGATGGACCTCCTTCTCCACGTAGAAAGACCACCTGTGGTGGAAAGCGGTCCGACAGCCCTTGATCGGCTGCTCGAGAGCGGTTAATTGCGCTTTCAAAGTGTTTCTTTTCTGTATCGTGGTTTCTTCTCAATATCGTAAACTCCCCAGAGCGTCTTAATCATGTCAACAGAAACGAGCACAAAGGTCAGCCGGTTTGAATGATGTGAGTTGTCTGTACTGACGCGCGCATAGGAGAACAACTCTTTCGTCCTTCGGGGCATCAAAGATGTCACGTTCGAAGAACGACCGGTTCCTAAACTCGCTGGCCCCCACGATGTCCGTCTCCAGGTCAACTTCACAGGCATTTGTGGTTCAGATGTACACTACTGGCAACATGGTCGGATAGGACATTTCGTGGTCAAGGACCCTATGGTGCTCGGTCACGAATCCGCAGGAACAGTGGTTGAGGTTGGTTCAAATGTCAAGAGCCTGAAAAAGGGCGACCGTGTCGCCATGGAGCCTGGCGTTCCCTGCCGGCGATGCATTCGATGTAAAGAGGGCAAATACAACCTGTGCTTCGAAATGTCGTTTGCAGCCACGCCGCCATATGACGGGACGCTGGCAAAATACTATGTTCTGCCCGAAGATTTCTGCTATAAGCTGCCTGATGCGTTGAGTCTAGAAGAGGGCGCCCTGATGGAACCGCTCGCAGTCGCAGTACATATTACGAAACAATCGGGCCTGAAGCAAGGGGATACCTGTGTCATCTTTGGCGCTGGTCCAGTTGGTCTGCTATGCTGTGCGGTAGCCAAAGCATTCGGCGCGAAGAAGGTGGTTGCGGTGGACATCAACCGCGAAAGACTCGAGTTCGCAAAGTCATACGCTGCAAACTCGACTTTCGAGCCTTCGAAAGTATCTGCGCCCGAGAATGCGCAGAGGCTGATCAGTGAAAACGACCTTGGCGTCGGCGCTGACGTGGCTATCGACGCCAGTGGCGCAGAGCCAAGTGTGCAGACGGCAATCCATGTACTTCGTGCAGGCGGAAGTTACGTCCAAGGTGGTATGGGACGAGACGAAATCACTTTCCCGATCATGGCTGCCTGTACCAAGGAATTGACGGTAAAAGGAAGTTTCAGATACGGATCCGGTGACTACCAGACCGCCGTGGATCTGGTGAGCAGTGGCAAGATCGATGTGAAGAAGTTGATCAGCAGGAAAGTCAACTTTGAAGATGCAGAACAGGCGTTTGAGGACGTGAAGGCTGGAAAGGCCATCAAGGTGCTGATCGAAGGGCCGAAGTAGGAGATGGTGATTGCCAGTCTCAAAAAGTATTGAAAGGGTTCGCCGAGATATTCTTCCTTGCTTCTTCTTTTTATGGGCGTGTTTCGGAACTCGAGTCTTTTTGACTCACGCTATGCTGGCCCTGCAATAACTAGGAGCGCCCTGCCGGTGTGACGACTGGAACTGCCGTGAAGTTCTTGGGTCGACAAATTTTTGTCTGGAACCTGGATGACTGTTGAGATTCCATGGTTCTGCAATGCACTAACATTTCTAGGCGGCCATGGAATGAGGACCTCTCCCAGCAAAGGCTATAAGTATCTCCCTCAAGTCCTCTCAATTTTTCTCCTTTCATGCTTCCTCTTCATCGCTAAGCCCGCCCCGAGCCTTCGGTGTGGGTGTTGGCATGAATACATATATATTTATCATCTGGATGGGATCGATGTCTCCAACACTTGCCGGCACTTCTCGATTGGTTTCAGTCGATAGCTCTCGATGTGCAAGAACATCCTTCTGTTCCTGGAAGCCACAACAGGACAGGCTGTATCCGCACACCAATCGACACGACTAGCGACAGAACCAAACTGGCAAACTCAGCCAGCCGGTCGCAGGGAGCATACTGGACATACTGATGCGACCGTCCCATCAACGCCAACGCTACGCTCGAAGAACCCAAGGATCTTAATTCGGTCGACGATCTTCTCCCTTAGAGCTTACTGTCGCCACAGGAGTGGTTGCGTCCCTGGACGGCGCCGAGGACGGGCCATTTCATATGGAAATCGGTTGCAAGACGGATTGCATGACCAAAGGCACGGTCTCGGATTTAGAAGGCTGTCCGTTGGGTAAGAGTTTTCAGCTCAGAAGCTAGCCTATTTCCAGGCGAAATGGCCGAAGGGCCAATGAAACCCCCCCTTGATCCTCCCCCAACCTTCCCTTCGCCGACGACGAGCCCCACTCCTCTTAGGAAGAGGACGGTTTGTGCTGGCCAGAGAAGCAGGCAGTAGAGGGACAGGGTGTCAAAGACCGGCTGGAAAGATTGGATGTGGTCTTACCTCTGCGTTCCCAGTCTCCCCACAGCCGCCGGGGTCAGTTGGCCTCAAAGGCATTGCCCGTCGGTACATGATTTCACAGACGCATCGCGACCACACAGCAGCTTTATACACCTGACGCACATCCCCCAAATGGGGTGTGCGGCCGTGTCGCCCTTGCTTTCCGCGAGACCATCAAAATCTACTGCTCATGGATCGAGCTCGGTGGGCTTTGACACAGCCTCTTCACTCAGACATTCGCCAGTTTCTCACATTCTACACATGTGGAGATCGATGTCGAGTTCACCGTCTGGGTGATCGGCTCAGGCGACCAAGCTGTTCATGCTTCGAGATAGACACACTGTTCAGGCTGTTGTCGTTGACTCCCCTGGAAATCTTCGAAACGCCACCTGCACAAGCATATTCGACTACACAAGCATCCAAAGCATCAAGTTAAGACCACAGTTTCATACGGGCTGGAACCACCTGCCCTCTGTGTCCCAGTCCATGATCCACCAGTGCAGAAAGTCGTGTACGAACCGACCAGAGATGACTATCTGGATGCGATGCATATGATTTGCCCACAGAATCTGATGTTGACATGGTGCCGAACCTTTCAGAAGTGCCGCGATATGGCTACGTCTTCCGATGCCCTACGACTGGCAACTGTGCTCTGCCGTTCCGTCATCTAGGGAAGGTTCACACGTTTCATGAGTGTAAGGTAAAGGGAGACCCGACTCGGGGATGTCACCGTCGGGATGTCAATGGCAGGAAATGTCTTGTGGACGTGACATATGTTTATATGGCGGTGACACACAAGTCACCTCGACACAATGGGGTTTGCGAGGACCAAGATTGTGGCTTCGGCCACGATTTCAAGGTCATATGGTTGAATATCGAAGCGGAGAGGAGGATCATGTTCTTCTGGCAAAGATCAGATGAGCTCGATCACCAACAAGGTCAGGTCGTGGCACTAGGTGCGGTCGTGGGCGGTTTGCCTTCGAAGTAGGACTCGAATGGGCCTACATCAACCGAAGCACCTGAACCATACCGGCCAAGCAACCAATCTCACCATGACACTGCTGACCTGCTATCAAATCTCGAGCTAGAAAGAATTGGCGATATCCGCGCTTCAGCTCGCGAACTACGAATCCTCCCGAGTCTCAGACTACTCGAGTCTACTACTACGGCGTTCGATATCAGTGGTATCCTTCTGTCGAGGCTCGGCTTAATAGCTTTTGACCACTACAGAGTAGAGAGGGTGACGGCTGGTCAGGATGTTTGAGCGGTGATGTGACCTCAATCAAACCCTCATGGAGTACAATAAAGGGCAGGCAGAGGTATTAGCAGGGTACTGGATCAACATTCGACACCCTCTCAAGAGAACGAGGATCCGATGCGGCTGGAAGCCTCTACACAGCGGTGCGAGTCGCAGGCAAGACATCAAGGCCCCGAGAGGATAGAGTCTTCTGGATGATTGAACACTACGCCGAGCGCAACCTATGTCACCACGGCAGTTCTCGCAGGCTTCGGAGCATTGGGCGCCTGAAAGTCTTCTGGACATGGACGGAGCCATGGAAAAGGACGAGGTCGTAACTGGATCGAGTAGATCACCTCCATCTTCGTCTTTGTGTATCGACCTTTCTTCCAAACATCGAGGATCACACGTGCATTGGCGCCGCCATTGCGATCCGAAGGATCCACTTACAGGAAGAGTCCCGACCGATGATCTAAGAATCTCGACAAGGCCGTTTCTACATTCGTCTCGGACATTCTGTCTCTACAATCACGGTGACATGGTCAGCATTACGCGAATGCGAACGCACAAGCTGAGGCAGCCGTTCGTCAACAAAGCTCGTCTTGGCTGTGGCAAGTGACTCGTGTCCAGAAGAAGAACAGTATCTAAATGGTTTCTCCGAGGAGATAGGACTGACCGATGGACAAATATTGATATGGCCCTTGAACTTCCGAAATCGATCCAGCAATACGCGGTCCAGATAGCAGATTGAAGCCGACTGGGCAAGCCTGGACAAGGCTGAAGTTTCACTTCTCTATGGACATCCCGTACCAAAGGTGGAGACTCAACACCACTCAGTTTGCTGCAGCAGGAAACCTCAAGATGGTAACCAGCGGCTACTATGGAGAAGAAGGTGCGGTTCCTGGACCTCAATGGGCCAGAGGACGAACTGTCGCTGCCGGCATTCGCCAACAGATGCAGAGATTGGCATGCCTAGAAGCCATGACATATATGGTACTATGACGGTTGGTACCATACCTAAAGAGATATGCTATGGTATCTGGTGCCACCAACTTCAAAAGATCTGTTGGAAGTGCGTCTCCCGAAGGGTTGATACTCTTGATCTGTGGGCAACAACCATCGACAAACATCAACAAACATCAGAGGGACCGCCTTCCCTTATATATACTTCCTTGTGCGGAATTCGTGTCGAACCTGGCCAGCTCTTCGAAACGACAACACATGGACAATATGTACACACACATATATCCATTTGTTCGCTGCTCAGGATGACCACGCGCACATGAGCATGCGCAAGCGGATTGAGAGACTAGCTGGTAGTGGGAGGCATGATAGCATGCCTAGGCGCGATGTCAACCGCCAGTACGGTTAGCTGGAAGAGAAGGATGAGCACGGAGTGGACGTGGACGAGTGGGGCGACCTCTTTCGCGTTGGACCCTAGCAATCAGACGACACTGTTGACTTGATGTGTGTCAACTGGGAAAAGACATACTCAAAACAGGAGTTTGGATGTTATTGTCGGCATGATAGAAGAGTTGATTGAGGTATCCGAGATATATTGGAATGAGATACCAAGTCTCAAAAGAGAGAGATTTGTGTCACTGAGCAACTCCAGATGGACCAGATGCGGACGGGGTCAAGTCCGTGCCTTTACTGGTCGTACAGAGAGACCTGTCGTCCGGTGACGAGGGAAAGGGACAGTGTCTGGTAGATGTTGTCGCCAAAGGGCACAGCCTCACGACCCAAATCTGGAAGTCTCAGTTGCCGTAACCACAAAAGGACAACGAAAACCAGTGGATCTGCCATCATGTCTACTCGTAAGACATTGAAAGCGTCCACGGTACGAGTACACAGCGGGCTCAAGCGCCTCTACCAAGCTCTCCGGCATTTTGTCATTCCGCGGTCCAACAGAAGAATCCAATCGCAATCACGATCTAAACCCGGTTCTATGAACCTCCGGTCCGGCCAAACGGCGAAGATCGATTCAGGCCACTCTTTTGAGGACCTGCAAAAACACTTAAACGAGCTTCTGGACTATCGTTGCCGGACTCTCAACTCCAAAAAGTATGTGGAGAGTCTGCTCCACAGAATCATGGACCACACCGAATTCAGTGAGAAGCCGAAGACAGGGCAGCAAGCCAAGAGGAGAAATTCCAGATCAGCTATGCCACAGCATCATCGGATTGGCCGATAGAACAAAGCTCAACTTATATACTTATACATATAGAGCTGACAGCACTTCGCAAGGATCAACAAATGGCTGCGTGTGAGATCAAGATATGACGTTCGAGCAGGGGCTAGGTCTGAACAAAAATCAGCGATATCGACTTTGAACATCCAGGAGGAGAATGAATTCACGATTGAGCAGATGCCAACACCAGCTCCAGACGATCAGGCAACCTGCCGGACGAATTGCTCGGAGACCGAAAGCGTACGCTCGGAAACCTATGGTCGGAGCATACACCCGCATCCAGCTTCTTGGAAGGACGCCAGTCAGATTTCATCAGCTATGGCTCTGTACAATTGGCGGGCTTGAACAACTCATAGCAATGACCTGGCAGTACAATTGGGACAGCGATTGCATCAACATTTCCAAAGACTTCTAGGAAGTGAATGGAGCAGAAACTCATGGTTGAAGCATATGGAGAAGTCAACCAACTTCTTGAAAATCTCAGCCCGGCACCATACAGCATTCTTCTTGGACACAGCCATTCTCCGACCTTTTCGTCAACCTAATCCAAATCGGGCTACAGCAGTGATGGAGTAGAAGAGGAGGAATTCTTTGATACATCTGAGTACCTCCCGAACGATGCTACCGTCTCGGTTCTAAAAGTGCCTCTTTTGCTGGACATCGGCTCGTACCATGTCGGCGCTGTCGCGATCGAATCGGATATTGCGGCTGGGTCTGACCAGATATGAGCAATATGTCTGACGGTCCTTACCCACGGCTCGTTGGCCATCTCCATAGATCGCTTTTGTCAAATCCTTCTCAGTTCATTCCTCCTTCAAGCCGTGGTCTCAACGAAGACTCACAACACACAATGGCCGTCCCTTTAGGCAAGAAGGCGCCGTTCAGGAGTCAATGGCAGTGTTCTTCCTGCCACCCAAGGTGCGCACCAAAGACTTTTTCAAGGCACCATATTCCATGGTGTCTGCTCCGGCATCTCACTCGGGGGAACAAGTACAGTGAACGTGGTCGAGTGCGATGCGCTGAATCTGGATGATAAACGAACCGCAAGAGTCAAGCACGTCACATGTGGGGATCGGGCAGCTGTATGGGAAATAAACAACACCACTGTCACCGTGAAACCCTTCGAGGAGGTTTACGTTGAGTATAGAAGGTTCAGAGTGCGTGTCCGCCGCCACGGCAACTTGTGGGAGCTGGATCTCAAAGGAAGTAACACTTTTAGGGTATGGTATAAGTCCAGGCTGTCATAGTAACAATATCGTCTACAAGACGCTCTACATGTTACAGAATGTTACGAAATTCTTTCTCATTCATGGGTATCAACTCATAACTTCGTAAATCATCAATCACGGACATCAAAGCTCATCATCTTCGTCGTCACTTGCAATCTCCACCTCGACATGCTCAATCTTGACCTTGGCGTCGTGCTTAATGTTCTCCTCCATCTTTACACCGGGCTCACGCTTAATCTCGGTCTTGACGTCGTCTTCGGTATTGAACCCGTCCTTCTCCGTCTTGACCTCATTGCGATAGAACTCTTCATCCTTGACAAGGCCAGCAAGCACATCTCGCCGTGCATGGTAGAAACGATCCAGACACTCCCTCCGCTGAGCCTGCGTCCAGTTCTCGACGACCAGAGCGAAAGACACGACATCATCACCATATCCTGCCCAGCGTGCCATGCTGCAGAACTGGCGTCTTTGCACCGCTTGTGGAGGTTTGTACTTGTAACGGATGTCACCATCAGGCGTAATGACTGAGTCTCCCTCCACGTCAGAATAAACCCGATCGCCGTTCATCTGAGACTGCGATTCATCTTGAAAGACTTTGGAGAGTTGATCTTGTGTATCCCAGTTGGTTTTGTTGCTCGCGGCATTTTCGGCGCGTTTTGACAAATAAGCTTCAACCTTCGAAGAAC